>VDFB02258452.1:0-42023 GCA_007258455.2 Sequoia sempervirens
GAACTTTGATTTGGGTCCCAACTATAGTCTAGCCGACTTGTGTGGGTGCGCATCAATTTTAATTGGTGATTTGAGCAATCTGTTGGAGAATATTTCATGTTTTGTTGAAGCCGACTTAAGTGATTAAAATCTTTGCTAGCAAATATATATATGAGATCAGTAATTCATTTTTGTAAGAACACATGCTGTAAGAAGGTGTGTGTGTGCGAAAAAATTTAGAGCAGTTGTATGAGCGTACATCAAAAGATCTATTGAGTCAATTTTTGCTTGTGCAACAGAATGGTTTTTGTTGTAGCAAAGCAGAGCAGAGCAGAAGTGCGAATTGGACAAAAGGTCCAGAATCTGTTTCATGAGCTTTATTGGAACTGAATCCAAGCATTTGTAGATGCTATCTTCTCAGTTCATTTTTGTTGTAATCACAAACATTTTGTAAGGCAGTGAACCTTTCTTATTTTGAGCAGTGAGCTCTAGGCAATGTGCCTGAATGCAAGTGCATTCCCTTTTTGTTTATACTTTTAACAGGGTATAATATTGTGGACTAACCTCCACCGTGGTTTTTCCCCTAATAGGGTTTCCACAAAATATTGGTGTTATGGTGTCTTGATCATCTTGTTTATGTGCTTGCATCTTTATTTTTGTTCATGTGCTGAAAATGATTTAAGATTTGAATTGAAAGTTAAACTTGTTGAACACTGATTCACCCTCCCCCCCAACTCTCAGTGTTCCCTGAGTCTAACAAACAGTTCATCTTCCCAGGAACTCTCTGGCGATAAGCATGCATGTGACAGTTTGGCTTCCCTACACACTCTAGCATTACCCACACACAATCCATACACAATGATGCTTTTAGTGTGCAGTAGTGCTCTCAGCACCAATGGTAACAGGTCAACTATGGCACTGGCAAGGTAGCATGCAAGTGGCCTAAGTGGCACTTAGACCACAAGCAACCCAGAGTCAAGCCATCTAGAGTTAATCCATTTGGTGTTGTGTCAAGATATTCATGAGTTGAGTCATCTAGAAGTCAAGTTGTTCACTTGTTGGCATGTTCAAGAATCAAGCTGTCCGGAAGTTGAGGCATTCAGAGCCAAAAGCTTTGATATCTAATATAGTTCAAACCTTAAAACGGGGTCCATCAGATTTATTTACCTTTAGCTTTCCCTTCGCATACCTTGGGTTGCTCCTCTCCATCCATGAACCATTCGCTATTCTTTTCTCCTTCATTATATTCTTCAAAGGGCTGCTTAGCAAGTTTCTTGTGAAGAGAGTGGACCACCTTAAGTTTGATTCTTAGCTGACAACTCCTGTTGCTTGATGAGATTTTCTTGGGTCTTCTTCATGAGATGAAACAATCAAAGAACAACCACAAGGCAATTGACACAAGACCTTACCAGGAAACACAAGAATTTGAAAAAACTATATGTAGGTAGTAAATACTCAACTTCCTCTCGATCTGTTGGCCAAAAGTAGTTGTAAAAAGCTTATATGGAGCATATACATCATTCTTCCCACTGTCACGTGCACTCAACTACTCTTTGCACCAACAAATCTTACTCCTACAACCAACTGAACTCTCCAATGCCCACTCTCATGGTCCCTTTTTTCTTCTATACACTTATGTCTCTTATAGATATGATACATCCAATGCAATAAAAGACTTCCAAGCATTAACCCATGTGAAAATTTACCTTCTCTGTTGTCACTCTATCTTCTTAAACGAAACAAGCAAGACTGCCACATGCATCAGGACAAAAAATGCCATGCCACAAACAAAATCAGTATGCCCCACCTGCAACCGCCACTGTCATTTACAAAATCATCATTACAAATTTAAACCACCCTGGCAATGGCACAACTGCCACCTTGTTTCTGTAGTCTGTTCATGATATATTGTTCTCTCTTTCGGCTCTATTTCTGATGAGTTCTTGGTTGTTTAATGAAGTGATTTGGTTTGGTAAATCACTATGGATCAATTGGCACTGAGTTATGACCCAAAAAACCTTTATGACCTAGATATGATCAACTTCTTGTTGTGCAGATTTAGATCTTTGTTTACTTAAATTTCTTTTAATTTTGTAAACTACATTGTGTTGTTATAATTCTAATATTTTAGGTCCTCTTCAAAGGCTGGAATGTGTCCTCAGGAACTGATCAACTCTGATAAATTTGATCTTGGGTTAAACTACATACTTATTCAATACACCATATAAATCTCTTATAACAGTGTTTTTGTTCAGAACATATAAATTGGGATGTTTGGCTGATTTGATTAGGTTTTATAGTTTTGGGTTTCTCTATTTAGACCAATTATCATACAAAGATCATATCGAACAACTTAGCAAAGAGAACAAAAATTTCTGAACTTATCAAATTAGTGAGATTATTTGAAACAACAGACAGTGTTGTTTCAGCTTAAATATTGGATATTGTTCTTTTTGGCTTTTTCACTAGACAATTATCTAGTGGACAGTTTATATGTGTTATGCAGTTGCGTCTTTTCACATCCCTTGATCTTAAAGGTAAAACACCTTATAACCGACTCATTAGTTTAGCCATAAAAAGTTCAACACTGCTACTTTGTCTCATGTCCCCATTAAAATGTACTTTATCTCATCTCCCCAATAAAATATTGTATGTATTGCAGCAACAGAAAAAGCAAAAAACAGATATATATAAAAAAAACAGAAAAGGGCAATAAAACAGATTTATCTGCTTCAAATAGGATGAAGCCAAAAGTGGCCACGTCAAAAAGGATAGGATAGGATCAGATTTAGTTGTTTGTTAGGAAAAAAATAAAATGAAATGAAAGGAGGTGGCCGTCCTAAGGTTACCAAGGGACATTTGTGCCTGTTTAAAAAAGCATAAGCCGCAGAAAGATTCATTGAGAATATTTTCTAAACACATAAGCAAGATGTAACAAAAATTCAATTCATAATATCCTCAAGCCTGATACTTCAGAATATATAAAAGAAGTATCCAAGAAAACTATGCCAAATCCAATAAAACTTCAATCATGTAACATAAAAGCCCCATCTTCTCAGTACCTTAAGTGTCGGCATAAATAATTAGTCCACTAGACCCTTCAGTTCAGGTCTTGAAAAAATTTCTGCAAGAATGAAATTATTGTTTTGATTATATTTTAACTTATATTAGTTTGTTCTGTTTCTATTTTCAAACACCCAAAACAATTCTCTGGTATTATCCACTTTGTCTATGTGCTCTGAAATTTACCCTATGTATTGCCTACTTCAGTGTAATGTTAGCATTTGCAAATGAATTATTATGCAAAATATGTTGCTCTACAGATATGGATGGCTATCTGATATGGTCTTTCTTCATATACCTTCTATTCTTGGGAGTATGTATACAATATATATATATATATATATATATATAGCAGTTCTTTTTGTGTAGTTAGTTTTTCAGTTTTATAAGAACAGTTCTTGTTCTTTCTTTAGTAGTTTGTTTGGGAGTAGAAATTGTTTTAACACTAAGAATTAATAGTTTACTGAGTTTCAATATTATGTCAAGTCTTATATGGATTTGAACCCAAGGCTCCACTTCCAAAGCCCAATTCTTTTAACCACTTGAGCTGATTCTATTCTAGGACAGGATCATAAATACTGTATCACCTTCTGATTGTATTTACTATTTTCTATTCACAATTTCCATAGAGTAAGTGATGCTTATGAGTTGAGACTTGAGAGTAATCGTTTAAAATTGCAGAAAGTTGTATATTTTGCAACAGATGATTGACATTGGTTTTCATGGGTTTCGTGAGGACATTTAGAAAGACAAAGGGCAGTACATAAGAAAGCATGTCATTTTATTTTTCTGTTTTAGATTCCCTGCGGTTTGTTTTGGTTAGAACATCTCCAGTCTCCTTAATTTCATCTTTGTCCAGTTTCATAGAATTATATTTTTTTACAATGCTTTAAATTTTCTTAATGTAATAGCATATCTGTTCAACGGACTTATGAGACAGGTGACACCTCGGGGACATTTCCCAGGCGTCCCCAAAATGCGTTTTTTTTTTCGGGGACAGCAAGGGGACGTTTCCAAATGTAGGGGACTTCATGTGCATTCTCAGCATTGATGTCATCCCCTGGGTTGTGAGGGCGTGGGGTCCACCTACAAGAACAATAAAAAATCCTTTTTTTAATTTCAGACTGTTTCTTTTATTGTAAAATGGTGCTGGAAAAAAGGGGACGGCCAGTCGTCCCCAGGACGGTCGAGGGACACCTGGGCGTCCCTTGACCATCTTGGGGACGGTTCAGGTCCACCTACAAGAACAATAAAAAATCCTTTTTTTAATTTCAAACTGTTTTTTTATTGTAAAATGGTGCTGGAAAAAAGGGGACGGCCAGTCATCCCCAGGACGGTTGAGGGACACCTGGGCTTCCCCAAGACGTCCCCAGTCGTCCCCGGGACGGTCGATGGACGCCCAGGTGTCCCTCGACTGTCCCGGGGACGACTGGCCGTGCCCTTTTTTCCAGCACCATTTTACAATTAAAAAAACAATCTGAAATTAAAAAAAGGATTTTTTTATTGTTCTTGTAGGTGGAACCCACACCCTCCCAACCTAGGGGACAACATCAATGCTGAGAATGCACATGAAGTCATGGAAATGGATCTACCTAAGCTGAAGGGTTTAGCTGTTGTTTCATGCTTATTTAACAAAGAATACATATATGAGGAAAGTCACAAATTGCGCTCAGCATTAGCAAAATATGCTGAGACTGGAAGCTGATAGATTAATATTACATTCTTTCATCCCAACATGATTAGAATGATTGTAGAGTTAATAATTACAGTTTTTTTGGCAGTAAATATCTATAATAAAAAATTACGTGTGTGCATATTACCAAAAAAATCTTTTCAACAAAGGGCGTTCCTTGCTATGACAATGGAGTCACTTTTGGATAAGCATGAGCAACCACACAAGCCCTGAGCCTTGATAACTCAAAATAAACCATTATTTGGAAATATTGGAAACCCAATTTCTTATAGCCCCCTAACAAATGATATTTGGGTAAACTTATCAATGGTGGACTTGATCCCGCTATAGTAATAGTAGGAAATGAAAGGATTTCTTATTATTTTTTTGAAAATTTTAACATCATATTATTATTAAATAAATTTAGAACAGTTTGAAATACTGCTGGTTGGTTCTGAAATCATTTCAGCATTGAATGAGATTATTTGTAGAATTAATGTCTTGATTAATCAACCTCAAATTTGAGCCAGGAGGAGAAACTGAAGCCATAAGAGTTGAAAATATGACGCTCTTGTAGGTTGTTCTAAAGATACTTAAAAGGCTGAACTTTCATTTTAAAGTATCTGTTGTAGGATTCTATTCTCTGGGTAAAACTCTCAAATTCGGAGTGTGGTAAAACTCTCAAATTCGAAGCAATTAAGTAGCTGTAGTATTAATTTGTTTGACTCTATAATGTATATGCCAATATGATTGGTGATTACATTTGCAACTTTATCAATGCTCATTGTTATGATTATCATTACTCATATGAATATCTGAAATTTCCCTCTATTTTTAAAATATATATAGATATATATATATAGCCGTCCCCCCATCCGCAAAAATCCCCTAAAAAAAATCCCATCCCCAAAACACGTCTCGCCGTCCCGCCGTCCCCCCGTTCCAGAAACTTGGTGGAACATAGTAAAAAATTTAAAACCATTAAAAACATTATTCATAGCATACATTTTTTTATTACTGAGTTTTGCCAAGTTTTTGACTGAGTTTTTTCACTGAAACTGAATCTGAGTCCCAGTCACAAAACAGCTTCAGTCTCAATAGAATGGCTAATAACCAATGGGCCAAGGTGCTGTTTCAGATTGCTTGGGGTGCGCAAATCTAATAATGATAGAGGGGAGGTAATTTTGCTTGAGTTGCTCCAGCCCCAGATGAATTTGGCAGTGTGGATTTTCCTCTATCCTTGACACTAAGCTTAAGGAGGGGATGCTCATTCTGCCAACAGAAAAGTAAAAATAATTTGTAATGCAGTCTCATAAAATATAGCTCAATTTCCTTGTTTTCATAGAATGATGGAATTAACTTAAATCCATAAGCACCAATATAACTAGGGTCTATGTGGGGACCTTACTTTGAGGGGAGGAGGAAAAAAGTTTAGTATTGAGGGAGTGATATGTGCCCAAGAAGAGTCACACTCTTCGAACGGAGTCTAATGTTACCAATGCTGTTTTATGGTAGATCTGAAAATGCTTATGGGAGATCTGTGTGAGAGAGATGCAATCCAATATGGCAATGCAGTGTCAGAGATTTTATTACGTATGTGTGCAGACATGCAATATTTAACACAAAGAAAATACACAAGTAAACAGAAACCTATGTAACAACTTGCTGCTTTCTAGTCTTTGTATTTCCTAATTTCTAATTAACTTATTTGGATGTTTGGTCCGAGTGCATACTGCAGAGTGATGATGTCACATACAAAAACAGGAGTAAACAATTGCAGGGGCCACACGACAGTGGGTAATGGCCACAAAATGGATTTGTTTTGGTTGCATGGCCTCTGCTGATACCTTTTTTTCAAAGAAATGGATATCCTGTCCACAATGCCCGTTCACCATTGCAGATGGGTTGCAGGGCTTAGAAATGTGAAACAGTCCATATTCATTGCATTTCTTGCAACTAAGTTATAAGATAAAGAGGTCATTCGATAAATATTATGTATATGTATTTTGGTCCCAAGAAAGAATTGCTTGATAAAAAGAAGATTGCAGTTGCAAATTATTACACAAAAGAAATAACAAATTATTGTAGACAGGATGAGCTGGTTTGGACCTTTTCAAATATGAAAAAGATTTCTGGTTTCTTTCTGCATTTAAACCTGATAGAAGTAACTGTATTTTACTCACTGATGTGTACCGGTTTAGTTTATTCTATCAAAAGAAAGTAGATACTAAATAACAAAAACCAATCTTAAATGCAAGATGCCATTAGTTATAGGGAAGATTATAGGGAACCCATGTCACTATTTTCTTCACGAAGACTATCTATTAACGAAAAAATCCAGTAAACCTAATACATGATGCACTTCATACACAAAATGTATGGAAATAAGTCATCAAGTCTCTATTTTGCAAAAAACGTAGACAACAGAGAAACAAAAATACCTGGTCCGCAGCTTCTTGCACAGCCATTGAATAGTTCAATTGATCCACTCTGCCTTTCTCCTCTTCATCGTTAATGGAATAATTTATTACTAGCACTTGCACCAGAAGGAGGTGCAAGGGTTACGCCAATAAGAAATTATATATAAGTTAATATGTTAGAGATTACAATTTTATATATGCATAGAAGATACATTAATTTAATTTACAATATCTGATGTATAGAAGAGTATTTTTTGTGTACATGATTTTGAAATACAATCTTGACTTGAGACTAATGATTTGTCTTCAAGCTATTATTTCTCTCTATGAATTTTGCTTCATGCTTTTAGTGGTTTGCTTGTTTTGGTTAACAACTTAACCATTTTACACCAAGATTGTAATGGGGGTGCGATGGTTATGTTGATCTTAATATTAAAGTATTATTGTAATATTTATTGGTCATCTTAGTTGTTAGTTAGTCGATAGTTTACTTTCAGTTAACTTAGTTTGCTTCAGTTAGTTTTTAGTAACTTTCTGTTTAATGCTTTAGTTCATGATTGTTTCTTTTCAGAAACATCATCTTGTAAACTATTATTTAAGGAGTATTCCTCTCCTTGTTTTAATTTAATTTATAAATTTGAAAGTAGCATTGGGTCAATAGAGAAGCCAAGAATTTTATAAAATATCTTTAAAAAAAGTTTATTGGCATGCTAATTAAAAATAATGTCTAAAATCTAAAGAGCTATATTTGAATAACTATTGGACGAGAAGCCAAGAATTTTATAAAATATCTTAAAAAAAAGTTTATTGGCATGCTAATTAAAAATAATATCTTAAATCTAAAGAGCTATATTTGAATAACTATTGGGCATTGGCATGCTAATTAAAAATAATGTCTAAAATCTAAAGAGCTATATTTGAATAACTATTGGACGGAGTTGCTTAGTGGAGCATAACTGTCATCTATCGTTCAAAATTAAATCATTAATAAGTAATTGTTCTTTTGCTTTTAAGGCTAGAGGTTTGGGTTTTCCTTGGGTTCACTTGTAGGGGTGGTTGTTTTCCTAACATGGTGGAAAATGTTTCTCAAGTGTTACATAGCATTTAATTGAAGCTAAAGACATAAATCGACCCTTCATCTCAATTTGCATTCCACAATATGAGACACAAATTCATTGTAGTATGGTAGAGGGAAGAAATTAACAAAGATGAGCTTGAGCTCTATTCACATGATGGAAACAGCTTCTTTGTGCACAATACATTATATGGCTTCTTTGAGCTATAGTGGTAATTGCCCTAGAAAACAAACAAAGATGGGCTTGGGCTCTATTCGCATGTTGAAAATAACTTCTTTAAGCACAATACATTCTACTACTCAATTTTGTTAGTAGCAATGAAATTATATTTATACCACTAAATTGGTAGTGTGTGCCCAATTTATCATAAAACAATTGTAGAAATCAAATCTTTACAATGATAATATTGTGAAATTTTATAACATGAAAGAATAATTAAAAAAAAAAGATGCAAAAAAACTCTAAGGAAGGCTGCTTCTAAAATGAAGTAAAGTGAAAGTGAGCAACCAATGACAAGGGAACACAAAATTTGGCAAGAAAGGAGGTAGATGTCCACTGAAATTTCTTAGTAGGTAAGAGCAACATGAAAGACCTTGATGAGAATGGAACTTGTAACCCGACCAATGAATGAGAAAATTGAAATTGCAAGCCCAAGAGGGCAATGGTGGAACATACAAGGATCATTTCTTACCATGCTTGGCACGACATCCAAGCAAGAGTTTGCTACCACCTCTTTACCACATAAATTGAGAAATTTGTGCCATGACTTGAAGTCATTTGATAATCAATTACTAATCAATGAAAGGAAAAACAAGAAAGCATTGTAAAGCATACATGTGGTTGAAGAGTGACAAAGAACCAAATATGGACTATATAGATTCATTGTAGTCATCATTGTGTGATAAAAGGAATTTTGCAAATCCGTCAAAATGGGAAGTAGCATCATGAATGTGCTTAAAATATGCTACATTTCAAGCAAAAATCTAATGTCACGGTTTTACAAAATAGAGGCATACAGGAAGAAGAATTCATGACTAGTTTTTATTGACTTGTGAAAAGCACAAATTAGAGATTAGAGATGCACAGTCAAAAACATACATCTTTGTATCTCATTATACTTTTGCTCCACCTCCAACACTTAGTCACTTACTTCCTCATAAAACTATTCAATTTACAATGACCATAGATCAAAATAGCATGAACCTTACTTGAATTGTATGTAGAATTGGATATGCTCAATTGATAAAGTAGTGGAAATTTACCAAACAATTGTGCCATATAAATGAAAATTACTTCACTTTGCAAGTAAATTGTACCAAATAATCTAAAGGAGATTCCCAAATAAAAAACAAAACCCCCATAAATACGTTTTTCCTACTTTCGCAAGCTCTTATTGAATTCACTAAAGTTTCTCAATTACCAAAATGAGTATGTTCTCAAGATTAATTTCTTTTGCCTTCACCTCTTTAGCTTTGTCTACCATCCTCAATGAAAATTCTTCAATACCTTCCACTTGATGAAACTCACAAAAAATGGTAGGTTGCATATAACAAGAACAATCTATCATTAAAGAACAAGACTACAGCAAGGCCGATCATTTTGATCTACACTCCATCCTAATGAAATTAAATTCCCCTAATCCAAATCATGTAATGGCTAGTTTGAAGCAATACTATCATTTGTAAGAGCCAAAGGTAACCCAAGTTTATCATGGGAACACTAATTAAACCCTAACACTAACCGTAAGTGATCCTAAGTGAACACTATCCCTAATTGAACTCTAACTCTAACCCCAATAAAACTCTAACCATACTTGAATCCTAAATCTAACTGAACCCTAGCCCTAACCTTAATTGCACTCTAACCCTAATTGAAACTTGAGCCTAACCTTAATTGAGCCTAACCCTAACCCTAATTTGTTGTTTTGGGTAGGGAACTAATAAAGCATTGTCATACCATCCTATGTTTCAACTTTTGCTACTGGTTCACATCTACATTGTTGAAGCTAGGTTGGAATTTTCCATGGAAGACATGAAGCTTTCAAGGGACGCCTTTGATACTCACTTGTAGCAGCAACAACAGGGGGAAAGCAAAGAGAGCAAGGCAATACCATTAAGGCCTCATAGTGTGACTATTACTAAGTTTGGTGCGGTAGGAGATGGAATTATTGTTAATACTCATGCCTTCGAAATGCCATCTTCTACATTCACACATTTGTTGATAAAGGTGGGGCACAACTTTTTGCATTTGAAGGAAAATGGTTGACTGGAAGATTTAACTTGACAAGTCACCTCAAACTGTACTTGGATGTGAAGGTTGTAATCCTTGGATCCCAGGTCATTCGTTATGTAATCCTTTCTATATTATACCTATGATTTCAAATGGCACTTGAATGTTGATTTAATGAAGTTAATCAACAGAGGGATGTGGTCTAATATTTAGAATGTAGAATTAGGAAACATGATTTAATTCACAATGCTACCATCTCCATGTACTACTCTCAGTCATAGAATGAAATAAAACGCAACAAAAAAATGATACAGCCGCATACAGATTCCATAAAAATAAAAATCACTGAGACCATGGCCAATGCCTGTAATGGTCACCCCTGATTTATTTTTTTGTTCATTGTTTGCTGATATGAAGTGTTTTGTTGATGGTTTATTGTTTGTTTCATGTATCTTTCATGAGTTTCATTGCATGCACGATATTGATAACATAAAGAAGGAAAACTGGAAAGGAACTTTGCATTTCAAATAGAAAATCACTTCATACAATAGACTACTTGATAACTACTCAAAATCAGACTTTTTACAAACATATATCAGACCTGGTAATATTCAGTTCAGACCTGATAAAAGCTTCAAACAGTGGCATAGTCACTCAAATCTTGCATCATTTAACACCCACAAGACAGCCAACAAACCCCTTGAAAAACCAACGCCAATAACCAGCTTCTCAAACTCCAATGAAGGCAGAAAGAGGCCTATACAACAGCAGGCCTAGAAACCAATCAGACACCCAAAACTCCCAAGAGGGGTGATCTACCCTAGAAATTCAGATTTCACCCAATAAAATCAAACCACCACTTGAAATGGGACGCCTTGATGTGAGGGTTCCAATGAAGCAACACTCAAAACAAGATCTCGAGCCAAAATGGAGTTATGAACCCTTTACCATTTTCTGTCCCTGTAAAAGATAATTTCTAGAACTTCAAGAAATAGCTTCAAACCTCAGAAAACAGTCTTGAATCGCCACCAAACCCAAACCAAAATGAAGCCAATAAGTCAACACACCAAATACCAAAAACCCACTTCAAAAATACTTGAAAATCTTCATCCTTCACACCCAAAATACTGAAAATCATCAAACTGTGAAGCCCTAAGTGACCCCTGAAATGGAATCACTCAAAACCAAGCTAGGGTGGATCTTCCACCACTGAAACCAACTCCCAATGATGAGGGTTATCGTCCTCAACACGCAACAGTAGACCTTTGGAGAAAATCCAGCAGCATCCTGTTATGCAGCCAACTGAGAGATATCCAAATGAGGCCCAAAATGAAGCTTTATAGAGCCAAGAAGGAACTAGGGCAACCTAATTTCAAATTTGCTTTCCCTCCAAAAGCCAACGCCCCTCTTCACATGAGCTTTTATTTAAAATAATTCAAAATAACTCCCTTGCGCGTCTATGCTCATAAGGAAACTATTTCACTTTTGTTGCTTTCTAAAACAATGTAAAGTCATTACATTATGATTAGGCTCCAAGATACTTTTTGCATGACCACCTTGACCCCTTCACTTAAGTTTAACTTTATTAAAATAACTTAAGTGAGAAATACAAATAATAATTAAATCGAACCTTAACCATGCCAACGTCCAAATTGGAAATAAACACTGATGAAGTAGCCTTGGCCTACCGAAAAAAGACTTACTATTTATAGCAACCCGCAAAATCTAAGTTACCGATTCGCCATACTTAGCCTCCGGATACGATACGGTACGATTCGGGTACGGTACGGTACGGACGTGGATTCGGTTTTTTCCTGCGATACGTATCAGATTCTTCATGGCACTGCGGATTCTTCCAGGATTCGGCGTGACGAATCCGAGCCGAATCCGAGCCGTTTTTCGCGTCAAAAAGCCCAGTCCGAAAAAAACGTCTTTTTTTAATCATTTTTTATTATTTGTTTGACCTTATGTTGACTTCTAAACATTAAAATATTCATTGCAACCCTAATTTCGACCTCCAAACACACTAAATAGGTAAAAACAATTTCATTTTAACAATTTGTGAAAGAAAAACGAATTTTTTTGCCTCCATTGCTGAACTTGCTCTCTTGCTTGCACAAGCTCGAACAGAGTTGAAGGCTGATCGTTGGTTGTTCAAGGTTGATTGCTGTGCTATTCCTAAGCACTTGCAAGTGTTTGCCAAGATTCAAGAAGACTGTAGAGCAAGATTTGTTCAAAAAAGGTAGGTTTCTTTGAAATTTTTTGATTTTTTTTTTACATTTTTTTTAAGTTTCTGTTTAACAAATGAACTATTTTGTTTTGTTTTTATTGTATTACTATTACTTTTGTTGATTGTTCTCATTCTTTTAAGCTTTTTAGTTTCAAATTTCAATACCAAAATTATTTCAATCTATTGTGCCCTGGCCCTTAGGTATTACAATGGCATCTGCTTCTAATTCAGGCCAATCTCGTTTCAAAATAAGTGCAACCTCTCCCCTTTGGAAATATGTAGAAATGGTTCAACAATGTCCAGGTGGTGGAGTATTTGTTTGGATTTGTGGTCATTGCAAAGTTCAATACACGAGCTCATACAGTTGAGTGAAAGCCCACTTGTGTAGTATCCCTGATATTGGCATCAAACCTTGTTCGGGACCTCCAGAAGGTGATGGCAAAGGCCTTGCAGATGACATAGTGTTGAAATATATTGCTGAGCAAGAAAAAGCAGATCAAAAAGCTACTAGTGTTAAAAAAAACCATCCTTTGAAGAAAGGATCTCAATCCATGAAACCCCCTACACCACCTACTTATATTCCACCTACAGAAAGCCATCCATTTATGAACATCCCTCAAGAGCAAACCGTGCCCTCATCAAATAAAAGATCTAAGGGACCGTTGGAAGTTTCATTTCAGAATGAGGCAAGAGAGATTGCTGATCAAGACATAGCAAGATGTGTCTATGCCAATGGATTGGCATTCAACGTTGTTCGTTCACCATATTGGCAAAAAATGGTGAAATCTATTAATGAGGCTCCAAAGGGGTATAAGGGCCCAAGTTTTGAGAAGGTGCGTTGCACCTTATTGGAGAAAGAGGTGAAACATGTAGCAGACTCTTTGAAGCCCATAAGGGATTCATGGATTGAAACAGGGGTGACCATCGTTTCTGATGGATGGAAAGATGCAAAAAATCGCCCATTGATCAATGTTATTGCCGTGTCCCCTAAAGGGGCAATGTTTTTGAGAGCAGTGGATTGTGAGGGACAGGTGAAAGATGGTCCATTTATTGCTAACATCCTTTGCCAAGCCATTGAAGATGTGGGCCATCAAAATGTTGTGCAAGTTATAACCGACAATGCCAGAAATTGTAGGGCTGCTGGGTTATTGATTGAGGAGAAGTATCCACACATTTTTTGGACACCTTGTGCTGTCCACTCCCTCAATCTAATGCTACAAAAAATTGGATCCAAAATTGAGTGGATCAAACAGGTGTATGCTGAGGGCGAAGACATCCAGATGTTTGTCACCAACCACCATATGACACAAGGAATATTTAGACAATTCTCAAAATTGGAATTGTTGAAGGTAAGTTAATTGAAATTCTCAATATTCTTAAATTTTTAGTTTTCTTTTAATTTTAAATTTTGATTTTGTAAATTTAAATTACATTTTAATTTTAATTTTGATTTCCAAACAGGTTGCAGAGACCCGTTTTGCCTCCAACACAATTGTGTTGAGACGACTTATAAAGGTTCGTGAGGCACTTTGTGCCATGGTAATCAGCCCTAATTGGGCCATATGGAAGCAATCTAGCAGTGAAAGGGCAAATAGGATCAGGCAAAGGATACTAGATGATTGTTGGTGGGATCGTGTTGAGTACCTGGTCAGTTTCACTGAGCCTATACTGAGCATGATCCGTTACACAGACATGGATAGACCTTGTTTGGGAGAAGTATATGATGGTATCGACTCAATGATTGAGAAGATGAAAACCATCATCAATGCAAAAGAGGAAGATCCTGATGAAAAGTTCTTCAAAGAGCTACAGGAAATCATGGTTGATAGATGGAACAAAATGACCACTCCATTGCATCTTCTTGCTTTTGCATTGAGTCCCAAATATTATAGTCCTGAGCTTCTTTCTGTTACATCAAGAGTTGCTCCATATAGGGATGTTGAAGTGGCTCAAGGTTACAAGGCAGCAATTCGGAGACTCTTCACTGATCGTGACCAACGTGATCGAGTGAGGGCTGAGTTCATGGCTTTTGCATGCTCCGGTAGTGTTGCTCAAAATCTTGATGCTCTTCGAGACAAGTACAGGGTAGATGGTCATAGTTGGTGGTATTTCCATGGGCAAGAATACATGCACATCCAACCAATTGCAATAAAAATCTTATCCCAAGTAAGTTTTATAGTTTGTAATTTTAATTTTAATTTATAATTTTATATTAATTAATAATTTTGTTTAGTTAAATTTTGTAACTCTTAACTATTTAATTTGGTCTTGACTCTTAATAGGTTGCTAGTTCATCTTCATCAGAGAGGAATTGGAGCACATACTCCTTCATCCACTCAATAAAACGCAATAGGCTGCATTCAAAAAAGGCAGAGGACTTGGTGTATGTGCATTCAAACTTGCGCCTCCTTACACACAAGCAAACTTCCTACAAAGAAGGAGACACAAGGAGGTGGGATATTGAGCCAGAGCAGCTTGACTTGGATGCTTCCACAAGTCACTTAGCTGCACTTGATATTGATGATGAGTATGAGCCTGAAGCAGCTACTGATCGTGAGAGTGGTAGTGTCGGTGCTACTGCTACTGCTAGTGGCAGTGCTTGTGCGAGTGCCACGAATGCTATTTGTGGTTCTACGCAAAATGTAGCATCTAATAATGCTAGTTTGTTTGATAGTGATGACCCATATGATTCAGATTGATCAATGATCAATAATGGCTGATTGTAAACGTTTGACATTTTATGTTTGAACTTTAATTTATAATTTTATATCATGACAATCGAGTAATCACTAATATTTTAATATTTGACTTAGTGACTATGAAAGTGGTGATGTATTTTTGCTATGTTATTAGACTATTAATATGGTGGTGTATTCTGAACTTAATTACTACTGCAAATATGTATATATTTCTGATTTTTATATGTTTTTTGTATTGCCGTACCCAAGCCGTACCCAAATCCCAAAAATTTTTGCAATCCTGCACGATTCGCACGCACCGAATCCAAAACGAATCGGTAACTTAGCTAAAAATAGTAAATACTCCAAAACAACAAACTGGCATAAAACATTAGAGCTCACCTGACAACTGCCACGCACTGCCCAAACAGGAAACCTTGCACTGCACTACTGCCAAGGCCAGTTGCTAAATATAGTACTTACTAAAAACAGTGAGTCAAAATCAAACTAACCCAAATAAGGACACCGTAAATGGAGAAATTACAGTGCCTTACCTCGAGATTCTGCACAAATTGTGTCATGCTATGAAAAAATGGGCAGAGTTTGCAAGAAAAACTTATGAGGCCCTACCACAACAAAAAAAAATTAAAATGAGACAAACCAAAACCAAGCTTCCTATAGTTGTTGCTTCAATCTATTCATAGTAAACGTAAAGTGGATCCGAAAATATTAGGGTTTTAGGGCTAGACAAGATTTCATGTGTGCGAAATTCCGATTTGATTTTGAGATCTGAATATTAAATGTGAAGCAATATTTATTTTCAGGCGCAAGGTAAGGAATGTTTAATTGGTCCAAGACAACCACCACGTAACAACAAACAACCTCAAAAAAATTGTTTGGCGGGGAGTTGTTTTCGTTGTGAGATAGGTTGACGACCGAAACCCCATCCATAATATAGCCTATCAGCTAATGAATAGTGATCTTCACAGTCAATAATATTATTGTGCATAGTTTCTGATTTTGAAGAAAAAAAACTTATACGGTCAAAATTAAAAATGCACAATAACTTCATAACTCCCTAACAGTCCAAACGGAAAACCCTAAATTACGATATTAAATTCATATTTAGGTTTCCTAGGTTTCGAACGGTTCAAGAGATCTCTTCGTGAAGAAACAAATAGGGATGTAAAACTAGGTATTACAATAATATCATATATGAAAACAACCATAGATAGCCCAGAACCAATGCCTTCAATTAACACATAACAACAGAATTGTTTTAGAATGAATTAAAACGCAGAAAAAATGAACTGGCCGCGTACAGATTTCCCCAAAAAAAATCTCACTGAAACCATGGCAAGTGACTTACCCTCTAGATTCTGCACAAATTGTATCGTGCTGTCAGCAATGCCGATGAGGAAAAATGGACAGAATGTCCACGAAAACTTTATAAAAATGAGATGAACCAAAGCCAATCTCCCTACAACGGCTGCTTCAATCTATTCACAATAAACGAAAAATAGATCGTAAAATATCGGGGTTTTAACGCTACTAGATTCTTGAGCTCGAGACAAGATTTTTCCAGCCGCTTAAACGAGAAAAACTAGTCGCCAGCCAAAATTTGTTTTAAGGCGTGAGGCGAGGGATTTTCACTTGCCTGAAAGTTGTCTCGAAAATCCAACAGCTGAAAGAAGACTGTATACCAGCGTAAAAGGCGCGTATTCGAAACATCACATATAATATAGCCTATCGATTAATTAATAATAACCTGTATATAATCTTATAATATTATTATGTATTTATATAATGTTTTTTAACTTGTAATAGAGTTATGTTGATGTAATTATATATATTATTGTTTTTTATTTTACTTCTTTATTATTATTATTAAAATTATTATATTATTTTTATTATTAGATTTTTTTTTTATTAGTTCAAAGTAGTCTAAGGGGGTTGTATTCTTGTATTAAAATTTTGAAAATATAAGCATTACAAAGTTTGACAAAAAGAGGCAAATTAACAGGGCTCATAGGTATTGTCACCCGTAGAAACCCTAGCTAAAGTTTATGTCTAGCTCTACTAAGACAAAATTGGAACACATACATTATCTAATCTGCAATACTGCACATACTATCCAAAATTGGGCTACAAATCTAACCTAAATTGTTATCGCCCATCACTCTTACTTGTGAGCCCTACTCCTGCCTGGTGCCTTTGTTATTCCTCCCCTTCATTTCCAAAGTCATAACTAGTCCTCTTTCCCTAATCACCAAGTCTACGATGTCCATGGCCCCATTCCAATTTGCAGTCCCATCTACATCCACCAGCCTCTCCTCCAGAATATACTCTTGTAACCATCCCAGACCACCTTTTGGAGCCAAACTCAAGATAAGCTTGAGAAATAAGATACTTTTCACTACCACTTTTTTGAATTTTAGAAGTGTCGAAGGATCCTCAACAAAGATGAATGGATATTGTTCAAGTGCTTGTCCTCTCTTTCGAATGAGATATTAATCCTTCAATAGTGATACCCCTCATTCCTCCTCGACATTATCCAACACATCCTCCAAACCTCCTAGGAATTTGTTCCAAATTATCTTACAACATAGTGCCTCCGCCATTTCTTTTGGTTCCCCTAGGCATTTAGTGGTGATGCAAGGAACATGGCCAAGATATTAAAGTTCACCTGATACATATGATCAACCCCCAAGAAGTTTTCCCCCAACACCATTTTTATTGCATGCAAAATCAAGTTGTGCCTAGTTTTGAACACAACTCCCAACCTTTTCTCTAAAATTTCACCTAAAAAAGACATCTACCTTGCTTGTTCCTCAATTCTTATCGGCGTGTCCATTTTCCTTCCTCTTCATCGCTCGTAGAATGTAGTCAAGCCCACTAGAAGGAGGATTTGATAGCTTACACACGTCTCACACACTTGCCTCTCAAAGTTTGGGAGAAGCCTTTCCCTATCATTACTTCTCGATCACCTTCCATGATTTTAATCTCCCATCATCATTACTTGCCATCCAAGCCTGCTATGACAATAGATCACATTCTCCCTAATATCTTGTCAATTTCAATTACACTTCCACTCCCTCTATCGAGGCCTTTTTGCCAAGTCATCAACGATCTCATTCCCTTCCCTATATATATGTGTAACTCTATATTCCTCTTGAACCTATTTAATATTTGCTGTATTGGTCCAATCCACTTTCGTAGTTTCCAATTTGGCGTCCATCCTTATCGAATTGTATTAACCGCCAATAAAGAATCACCTTCTTGATGGACCTTCCTAGCTCCCTTTTCGACTGCACTCTGGAGACCCATCAACACTGCCCTAAACTTGACCTCATTAGTTCTTATCCCCAGGTATTATGATTTTTCCACTAATATTGATCCCTCATGATCTCTAAGCACATAACCTGCACCACATTCACCCAGATTTCCTCTCGTTGCCCCATCAAAATTGATCTTCAACCACCCTTCCTTTGGCGCCTTCTAGATCACACCCAACCTTGGATTTTTAGCCAAATTAAGTTATTGGACCTCATTAACAAGGGGGATCTCCAAGCCCTACCAAGACTTTTGAATTTTCCCCGTCCCAACTCATGAAGCCATTTTTCTTAAGCTTTTGATTTCAATCTGTATTGTTGAATACCTCCATTATGAGCACCTTGATTTTGTTAACTAGCTGCTATTTGGCCATTGCCTTGTTCTGGAAAATCCTCCTATTATGCTCCTTCCACAATTCTCGAATTAAGATGGAAGGTGTCACTAAATTGTTGAACAACACCTTCCTTCATATGACATGGACCACATTAAGAACAAGGTTCTGATGTCCCGTGGCAGCGAACTTTGCCACCCAAGTCTTCTCATTACGCTCTTCCAACAGTAATATGCATACTCACATCCTACTAGCAAGTGAATTGAATCTTCCCCATCCTTCTCACACATAACACACCTGTTGGGCCAATGAATCCAAAGCTTAGATAGCCTATCCCATGTTAGGATTTTGTTTTGGGTTATCTAAGAAAACAATCCCGCCTTAGGAAGGCACACTCGATGCCAAAATAAGTGACCCAACCAATTTTCTTTACTTATGGCTTTCTCCTCAACCCTATACCCCAACTTAACACTGTATTCTCTTGAATTTGCACCACACCACCTCACCCTATCTTCTTCCTTTGTTATCAAATTATTATTAAGTTATTCAAGTACTATTGTATTATTATTAATATTAATATTTTAATATTATAATAGTAAAATATTCTTATTTATATTATTAATAATAGAATCAAATTATTATTATAATATTATATTATTATTTGTATATTATTATTACATCATTTTAATTATTTTAGTATTATATTATTCTTATTATTAAATTATTCTTACTATTATTAATATTAATATTTTAATATTTTAGTTAATAAAATATTATTAGTTTTAATATTATATTAGTATTATATTATTATTATATTATTGTTAATTTATTATTATTGTATTATTCTTAAATTATTATATTGATAAATATTATATTATTATTATTAGAATAATGTTACTATACTATATTACATTATCTAATTTTATTTTATATATACATATTGGTGTCTAATCTTCTCCATCTTTTTTCTTTTTTCTATTACACATTAAAATTATGTACTATCGTGTTTCTTAAATTAACAAAAAAAATTAAAACATGTATCCCCCATTTTTATGCAATAGTGAAAAGATTGTAGTGTGTTAATTTTGTAAAATGAGTTTTACAATTTTTAAATGAATCATGAGTAGAGGAATTTTTCCCTTTTTCACATGATGAAACTAAATTGTGAGTAGAATCTCTCCATGCTAACATTCGTCCATAAGTAAATGACATTTTTTTAATAAATTGTCAACAAGGGTTAAAAAAATGGTTAACTTCGTTCTTCCAATGGTTATGTGTGACAAAGAGTGGCTTTATTAGTGTCAATTTAGATATTCACATTTATTCATGTTTCAACTTGTTTAATGACTATGATTTTTAGTTAATAGTGAGATTTAAGGCAGTGTTTTACATACACCCTAATACTGTAGGGTTACATCTCTCGACATAATTATTTATGCTAATTTTGGACCAGTTATTTATGTCAAAGTGTAATTGCTTTCAATTTTTATATACAGTTGATATTAATCCTTATATTCTTCCACATGTCATTCTATTAACTGACAATTTGATGCAAAACATCCATTTGTAAAGACCAAAATTAGTTGAATAAACAATATGAAGTTATAACTTTAAAGTAGCAATTATTTAAGTTTTAATATCTTAAACCAAGTTGAGTTATATGGCATTTTTCCATATTGTGAATTTTTTAGTTAAAAACAATGAACTCTAGTTAAGTTTTAAAATTCTATTGTTTGATCCTTATGAACTTCCTCAACTACCTTCCCTTCAATCAATTGCACAGTATCAAAATCATATCTACTTTTACAACTACTAGTAATGTTGTTGTCATACCTTGAGCAATACTACATATATTTGTTGGAAATATTGTCATTGATGTCAAAGGGGCATAGATAGTTTGGTCATTAATGTCAAAGAATGTAAGAATAAAGAATTAAAAATTGTCATCATTAATGTCAGAGGAACTCAAAGGCCAAGAGAGATCATTAAGGAAGTAAATCATCATAACAAAATCAAGATCATTTGAATGTGTTTATGAGCAACCCTCTATCAAGTCTCTACCCTCACAAAGGGAAATAAGGATTTAATTTTATCTACTTCTAATGGTTGACCCTTAGATTTCTAACATCCCCATGTGGTGACAAAAAATTAAATTAAATTATTTTTTATGGAGTCTACCCCTTATTGGAGCCCCCCATGTTGGGTATTTAAATTTGAAAATAAAAATAATAAAATATATTTATTAAGAGGTCGACCCCTCTTGGAAGGATCGCCCCTCTTGGGAGAGTCACCTGCTTTGGGTGAAGGGGCATGTTTGATAAGGTATAAAACAAGGAAAGGTAGAGGTGTGAGAGGCAAGTAAGCATTGAATATTATTTGAATATTGAGCATATTTAAAGAAGACCAAAAGGCATAAAAGTATGAAAAATATTTATGATTCATATTGAAGAACTTATGTAGATCTATATGAGATATGTGTGCAAGTTTATTTGAAGAACATGAGCAGATTTAATGAAGATTTTATGATCATATTTATGGAGGTTTTTATCTTATGTATATTTTTTTATGAGTAGATATGAGTTTGCTACAATAGACATTAAGGCAAAAATATATGTGAAGAAGTTGTGATCAAATTTGCAAGTGAAATTAGAGCAGACCTTAAGGAAAATTTTATAACATATTTTTGTGAAGGAAGGACTCAAATTTTTGAAGGAAGAGCATCACATTATAGTGGTCTAATTTGTGAGGGAAGGACTTAGATTTGTGAAGGAAGAACTTAGGTTTGTCAAGTAAGAACATCACATTATAGTGATCAGATTTGTGAAGGAAGGACATTGCATCAAATTTGTGATCAGACTTGTGAAGGAAAGAATTACATCATTTAAAGTCAGATTTATGAAGCAAAGTGTATCTACATTCAAATCTTGTGAAGACAAATAATCCATTAAAAGATTTGTAATTTGGTGCCTATCAAAATAAGAGATTGGTGTCTCTTGTTGAGTTGGTGCTTAGTTGTGGGGATTGGTGTCTCTAGCGGGTTGTTGCCTATAGATTCTACAAGTTGGGATTGGTGTCTAGAGTAGGTTGGTGCCTATAAAAGAATATTTGTAAGAGAAGTAGGTTGATGCCTACAAAACAAGGTTTATAAATAAAACAATATTTTTTCGTGGTTTTCTCTCACAAGGGTTTCCATGTAAATCATGTGTTTGTCTTGTGTTCTTAATTTCTAGATCTTGCATGTGTGTTATTGTTGTAGATGGTTAAGTTTTGAAGTATTATTGTCGTGATTGATTAAGTTTTTAAAAAGTAAAAGATTTTTGTTATATTGATTCACCCCCTCTTAGTATAACTGAGTGTTCTTCAACATTTTCTTTCGACAATAGGGCAATCCATGCCTTCATTAAATTATATTAGGGAAAATGTTCATTCCAAGATACTTAGAATTTAATGGTCTTTGCTAAATTAAATATACAATTACAAATATCTTAGTGACCTGCTCATTTTATCACTTCTCATTTTAACTTTGTAATTGTGTTATATTAGCTAAAGTGTTTGACCTTTACATTTGATCAATGGCTCATAACAATCAACAACTTGGACATTTGTATGTGTTGTTCACAATAACTATCTGTTCAGTTTACCATTGATTGTACAATAGTTTCTCCTTGCTCATATATCCTTATTTAACTATCCAATCCTATCTACAACTATTTGGCATGCTATAATAAACAAAGTCTAGGAAGTGAATTTTGTCCTTTGGCTCATGACCAATTTCCTATAATAGTCTAGCTGAATTGAGATAAATCTCAAATATTAGAACATGTCCTACAACATCACTAGATGCTAATCTTAACATTAAAACTGTGTACACGACATAATTTACATCTTATCACAATTAACAATTTGTATTCCCTAGCCTCATTAACATCTAACCTATCATGATCAATCTGATGAATCCTATAATCAAAACCCCAAGAAATCACACAAATGTGTACATGCCTGACTAATTACCCCCAAAAGTCTATAAAAATGGTTGTATACATGAGAAATTCAAGAAAAAAAATTTGGTACATTACTGACCTGAAAATAGATAATCGAACTAGATTTAACATGTTGTGTGATCTACAGTTTCATTTTTTATTTACAAAAATATCCAACTAGGTATATTGCAGTTGTGGAACTATCTTTTGAACACTTGGCTCTATGTATCTTAGGCAAATTACTACATGAAGTGTATTAGGAAATGTCAACAACAAAAAATAATAAAGAGACTAGGTAGGCCATGTCAAATTCTAACAATGTTTGCTCAATTCATATTTTTGTGTAGATTTTAGACTTAGAGATCAAGCCTAAAGGCATTCTAGTTTTAATGGTGTCTACAATACACAAATGGATATCTATATAATAAATTCAAGATACAATGTGTGGTAAATTAGTCACTTGAAAATAGATAATCCAACCAATTTTGATTGGTTGGTTGATCTATAATTCTATTTTTTATTTATCAAAATCTCCAACTGAGTATTTTGCAATCTTAGAAATGTCTTGTAAACACTTGGCTTAGTATATCCTATACAATCTATTGCACATCACTAATCAGTGCTCAACATCTCTGAAATGCATTTATATGTGACATTTTTCTTCTCTCTCTATATTAAAAAACTTAATCCTATCTATCATAAGGAATGTCCAAACTATTTTGTTGACCAGACCTAAATAATTTGCTTGGATGAACATTATACCATAAATTATCTGAAAGGATCTTATAGCTCACATTGTGTGGGAACTTAAATAAAATCCCTTTGATCTGGGACCATTAATCCATCCTTCTTGTTTTACTTTTTGAATTACTTGTTTTAACTAATGCCCCAAAAGAACTTTGATCATTTCTTGTTCACTTCTTTTTCACTTGACTTCCCCATTCTCATTCGTGCATGTAATAATGTTGAATAATAGGATTCTCTCCCACTAGCCATTGTCTTAGGAACCTTTTGTTGCATTTGGTGCATATAACAAGGTTGATTGTAACCGAGTGGAAAAATCTATCCACCAAGTCATTGGTGTCGACTTTCTCTTAGATTCATCATGCTTCTACTCTTATTCTAAGGTCTCATATTCCATGGATTTCTTGATATTTTCATCTCTACTACATGTGTTATGTTGTAAATATGTCCACGCCTCAATCTTTAATGATTCCCACCTCCAACATGTCATGACTCATTATGATGTCTCTAGGGTCATTGCTCCTATCAATGACATATTTTCAAGTGAATTAATTATCTCTTATTTTGCTTTTAATTGTATCTGCTTTGCCATTTATGAGGGATTGCTAAAATATTGTGTTCTAGTTTTCAAACATGTTGTCAACTCCCATAGTCACCTTTTGGATTCAGTCGTCCTTAAGAAGGAAAAAGTCTCCTTTATGATGAAACTCCTTCTCAACCACTCTCCTCCAATTCTAATTATAGGCACAAATTTTCTTAAGCCCAATTACTTGCTATTTGAAGAGGTTCCTCTCATCAATTATGAGGATAGCAATTAGTCGCCCAAAAAATGTCTTTTTTGTAGCTTTCTTATTTTGAAGTTTTCTTTGCTCAAGCTTTATTTGGTTTCATAGTAGTTTTGACTACTCTTTCATTAAGCATCATTGTTTGTTTAGACAAGGATCCTTTTTGCAAAAAAATGTTGCATTTACAACCATTGTAACACTATATATTTTATCATCTAATATAATTATAGCTATTTACACCATTTATAAAAAAATTGCTATTTGACCAAAAAATGAGACTTTTGTGCTAAAAATCACTCGTTATGTTCTTCACTCCTTGAAATGTTTGTGTCAGCCATGTTTCTCTTGTTTCTCCAAAACAAGATATATATAAAAAAGTAGAAAGGGACAATAAAACAAATTTTCCTACTTTGACTAGGACGAGGCCAAAAGTGGCCATGTCAAAAAGGATAAGATAGGATTAGATTTAAGGATAAGTTTGGATCAAATTTAGTTTGGTGTTAGGAAAAAACTAAAATGAAATGAATGGAGGTGGTCATCCTAAGGTTACCAAGGGACATTTGTGCCTGTTTAAAAAATTACGAGTCTTAAAAAGATTCATTGGGAATAGTTTTTAAACACGTGAAGCTAGATGTAACAAATATTCAATTCATAGTATACTCAAGTCTAATACTTTAGATATACAAAATAAGTATCCAAGAAAACCATGCGAAATCTAATAAAAATTCAATCATGTAACATAAAATCCCCATCTTTTTTTTTATTAGAGGTAAAAGCGGGTTTTGATGGGGCATGGAACCTAGTACAAGGAAAGGCAAGCTACAAATAAAATAATCCAAAAACCAACAATAGCACCACAACAACCTCTAAAAGATAAACATGACTACACCCACTGCGCCAAACAAACAAACAAGGTCCTAAAACGCCTCTTACAACTTGGTTTTAACCGGGACCAGAAACCCTTAGAGATACAAAGAAACCGCTTGCATCTGCCAAGCATCAACAAACCAGCCGCTCATGGAAGACACCATAGAGCCAAGAAAGATAACCAGATTAATGGTGTAGGACACCATCAAACCCCTAATCAGCTCAACCTGGTGGGACATAGAGAAAAACTTAGTATACCACCCATCCTGCAACAAAACATGAGAGGCCAAAGATCCCAAATCATCCATGGATAGCTCCAAAAGCAACACCTCCTTCGAAGCACTCTGGTAACAAGAAACCAACTCCAAAACCACCTCTAAAGGAAAGAGCTCCCCTTTATTGGAAAGGATGCTACAAGCAGCAAGACCACCGCAACCAGAAATCACTAGTACCCTCCACCTCCACCTCCATAGGAGAACTGCCCACCTCAATAAGAATAGCTGAGGAAGGTCCACCTCCATAGGACCAGGGGAGAAAGCTAACATAGTAGCCGAGCACACATTCGTAGCATCCTTCGGTAAAGACTGTACTAGAAACAAGTTGTGAACAAGGAGAAGACACTTAAATAAACACCATAGGTCCACCTTAACAACTTTCACATAAGAACTCATTTGGCTTTCCATAGAAAATAACCCAACAACAAGCCAAACGCTCATCCACTTCAGAGCCTTCACAAAAAGCCAAAACAACTGAGCCAACAGAATACAAACAAGAAGCAGCTCAGCCGAAGAAAAGACCACAAACCCCAACATCAGCCACTTGGGGGGCAAGAGGAAAAACAACATCCTCAACAAAGAGGGTCCAAGGACATTCAACCAAAGAGAACAAGGCCTCAGATTTTTGGCTAAAACACATCTGAGTTTTCAATAAAAGCTTGAAGAATAACCCAACCATAATCCAATAAACAACAACAAGAGGAAACAACTTCTGGGATCTAGGATAAATGCTAGAAAAAAACCCAGCCAAGAGAAGCCAATCTGGAAACAACCCAAACAAAGAACCAAACTAGCAACTACTCAAAAGATATGATCCCAAAGAGAGCAGAAGCAACCAAGACCCAAAAGGGAAAAGGGAACAACCCATACAAGAAGGAAACTAAGAGATAACCAAACAATTAATCACCCGAGTAACCCCAACATGCCAGTCAAAGCCAAAGATAGGCCAAAACTCCATAGTTCTAACCAATGGGAAGCATCGCCAGACCACAAGAGGGAAATCAACAACAACCACGAAACACCCAGGGCAAGAGCCACTAAAAAGGTGCCACGAAATAGACAACAAAGAGGGGCTAAGGAAGCAAAGAAGAAACCATAAAGAGACCAAATCAGTAAAAAGAGCACCCAAGTTGTCCCATTACACCCAATAGGACTAGGAATAAGCCCATCCTCCAACCAAACCTCCCCAGAAAACCCAAAGCATGTACTCACCAACTATAAGGAAAAGCAAGCACTCCCCACAAAGGCCACAACCAGAACCCTCAAGAAGAAATGTTGGATGAAAATAGCTTGCTCTGTACCACCATCACCTGACTAGAAGAAGGAAGCAAACAACAAGAAGTTGTTGCAACCCAACAGCGAGAGCCGCTAAAAAGGCGCCACCAAACAGACAACAGAGAGGGGTTGAGGGAAGCCCAGAAGAAACCAAAAAGAGAGCAGGCCAACAAAAAGAGCACCCAAGCCATCCCATTACGCCCATTAGGACCAGAAATAAGCCCATCCTCCAACCAAACCTCCTCAGAAAACCTAAAGCACACACTCACCAGCTGTAAGGAAAAACAAGCGCACCCCATAAAGGCCACAACCAAAACCCTCAAGAAGAAATGCAAAGGGCAGGCCAAAAAGTACACAAGAACCAAAGGAACAACAACATCCTCCATTCCATCCTGACAAATAAGCAAAATTGTCGCCTCCCAACTAGACGACAACTTGCTTTGCACCACCACCACTTGAATGGAAGAAGGAAGCAAACAACACGAAGCCGTCACAACCCAACAATGCAACAACAACCAGTCCAGCCACAAGTCACCATCACCTCCCAGCAGAGAACCATCTATGTCCTTGCATCCTCTCCTTCGTCGCCATCGCCTCCCAATAGTGATCCATCTGCATCCTCTCCTTCTTCATCTAAATCATCTCCAGAATTCAAATTTCCCCCTCCTCTCCTCTTCCTGCTCCTCTCCATCTAATGAAGATAAAATCCCCATCTTGTTACTACATTAAGTCTCAACCTAAACAAGTAATCCACTAGATCCTTTAGTTTAGGTCTTGAAAGTTTTTCTACAAGAACAAAATTATTGTTTAGATAATTTTTTAACTTATATTAGTTTGTTCCATTTCTATTTTCAAATACCTAAACAATTCTCTAAGATTTTCCACTTTGTCCATGTGCTATGAAATTTACCCTATGGCTTGAGTAGCATATAATAGTAGACTTATTTATAGTGAGCACCAAAAGAATATCACCGCATAGCCTGTGTAGAAAGAATTTAAAATTTGTAACTATGAAGAGAGTGTAATATGATAGTATAATTTTTGTGGATTATGATAGCACCGAAGGATCTATGCAATGTCAAGGTAAAAGATCAGAGGCGTGACATGGAATCAAAAGCATAAATAATGAAATAAAGGTGGATTAGTAGAATATGGTTTTTATTGTTGAAATATCTACCATTGGCAAGGGGTGATGTAGAGAGATTGTTGAAATCCTAAGTGAAAAGAGGTGTAGCATTGAAAGAGGTAGCATCAGTCTATCTTGGTAAATGATCTCTATCTTTGCATATTTATCACAATATTGGAAAGCAAACAAATTTTGTGACAAAATGATTTAGGAATTAGTATATTTTACCTCATATTCAGAGTTATTGAAATCACTGTTAAAAACCATAATATGCTTAGCTTTGGTTGCATTGCAAATTTGATTAAACATGCATAAGGGCATATTAATAGAAATTTGAAGGTTAGTATACTATTACATTTAAGTTTGGATGTATACAAATATAGAGGTGTTGATAATAAAATTCAACATAGATTGGAACTTATAATGAAATTAGTTCAAAATATATTATAGATCTTTGAAAATAATTTAGAAGGTAGATCATGGCATAAATCTTCTAAGTCACAAGAGGCAAGTTGCAACAAAGGACAACAAAAATTATTGCAAATGATCATAGATTTTGAAGAGGTTGAAGTTTCCAAGAAGGATGTCAATTTGAGAAGAAAATTGTATGTAATAAAAGATAAGTGGGAAAACATTGTAGCTTTAGAAGAAAGTGTATCTATATTTGATCAAAGAAGAAAGGTGATCACAAATTTTCTTAAATTGTTTCACAACATTTGATGAAGTCTATAATATTTGTGAAGTTTAAGTTTGAAAAGATATAAAGTAAGTGGTAGATCATTTCAAATCATGGAAGAGTGAAGGTGGTAAAGTCACCAAAATCAATCGCCACCAAGTATTACATAAATAATTATTTTTGTGATTAAATTTTAACTGTATAAAGAAATTATTTTTCCAATGGAAAAGATAGGTAAAAGAGAAAAGAAAGAAAAGAAAAACTTAATGTGTAAAAATAATACTTTGGAAGAAGAACTTGAGAAAATTAGAAAGAAAAATGAAGAATTAGAAGTAGACAATAGGTCACATAAGGAATATATATCGAAATTAAGAGAAGAAAATATGTTTCTCAATCAGTTACTTGAAGCTTATGTAAAGAAAAATCAATGTCTAAAATCTAAGCCTATACTATTGTAATGTGTCATGGGATGCAAATGATTTGTGTTATTTATTAGATGAATGGGTAATCCCACAATAATGAGTCCCACTTTTTGGCCAAGACAAACATTGATATCAACATTTTTAACTAAATCTTCACTTTTTGAGACCTATAGCAGCTAAACCATTAAGAATTTGAAGATGATGCGACCTAGTGATTTGTGGCGATTTGTATGTAGATTCTAAATATATATGTTTTAATATTTTTTTGAAATAAATCATGAATCTTTCAATACCTCCTTTAATAACTAGTTTTTAATACTAAATAACATTTTCAAAAAGTAACGTTTATGTCATCCAACATAGTTTTTTTTATAAAGGATAAATTCAAATTTTTAAAATATAGATTTTTAACATCAATATCTAGTGCATGGATATTTTTTAATAATTTTTTGTTACATATTTATTTTTAAATAATTTTTGAAGTTGGGGTAACTATAATTTGGACATAGGTGTATGTTGTCCAGCATAACTTGTGTATATATCAAAATTCAATTTTTTTGGTGAAACAAGGACATCAATACCTAGTGCAAAAGTATTTTTTGGAATTTTTTTCAATGTTTTACTATTTTTCCACCTATGTAGAATGAAGAATTTGATGTTCAAGAAAGATTGTAAATTGAATACATAATAAAATAAAAATATATCAAAATTATACTTGTTGGAAAGCTCATTTCGAGGACTATGATCTTGAAAATTATCTTATAAAGTTAATTAAATTTGAAGGTCCAACCCGGGTCTTGAAACTAGATTTTTTGAGGAATTTTTGAAGCAAACATTGAGGGTGTCTTGCTAAGGACCCTCATTCAAAGGTATTCAAAGACCTTCGTTTGAAGGTATTTCATTCCCATTAAAAATGGAAAAATACCTTCTAACGAAGGTAATTTCTAAAAATGGAAAAAAGGGACCTTCAAACGAAGGTCCCTTTTCATTCCTTTTCTAGAAATTTCCATAAAAGGAAGGGACCTTTGTTCGAAGGTGTTTTTTTTCCATTTTTAAAAATTACCTTCATTCAAAGGTCCACCTTTGAGCAAAGGTGTTTTTTGACATACCTCCACTCGAAGCTACCTTTGTTAGAACAAAAACTTTCAAATGAAGGTAGTTCAAAAAAATTTACAACTCCCTTCTCAAATTTTCTTGTCCCAAGTTTGGGACCCAATATTATGGGATTCCTTGAATCGTTTGATAAATTTGATATAGTTAAAGCCTCTTTTGATAAAAAGTGTAAGGAAGATAACAATACTTTTGAATCTAAAACTCTTACTAGTTGTGAGGATAATGACAATGAATGTTCTCCAAAGAATGATGGATTTAAGATAATGCAAATAATGGGATACTAAGGAAAAGGTTTGGAAAATTATGGACAAGGAATTAGAGAGCCCGTTGAGCCAATAGTGAGGCCAAAGAATGAAGGCCTTGGATATGCTAGTAAAAATAAAAATGATGTTGCAAGTGTTATAAGTTCAAACAAATTATCTCAAGGAATACAATGCATATGATGTTTTCATTGTCATAGGCATGGGCATTGAAAAGAGTTGTGTAGGGATCTGCATCCTTGTAATATCTTTGGATTGAAGAATCATTCTAAGAAACTATGTTGGAACAAAAAGTGGAAGAAAAAACCTCTACAAGATAGTGAAACAAAGAAAAAGAGGTGGTACACACCAAAATGGATTAACAAAATGATGCACCTAATTTCACTTGTGTTTCATTCAATTAGGAGGGTTATGATGTGTAAATGAATATCATAAATTAAAGGTCTAGCCAATATAGCAATCAAAAGACAAGTTTTAAGAGGATCAAATGTTGTGTACTTGCTGCAAAAAGTGCTTTTTTAGGCCTCACTAAGGACTCATTCGCCCTATGGAGAATGGGTCCTAGTTAGGGTTTTGGAAAATCAATTCATGGGTTATGTTATTCAATGTCTACACTCCTAGATCTTTGTCGGAGACTGTCAGAAACCCAAAAATAAATTCTATAGCTCATTTTTTGTGATTTTGCAAGAAAGGTGACAACTTTGCAACTTTTACTCTCCAAATGATCTTCAACCTAAAACCTACAATCACACATCAAAGGAGAAGAAAAATGTTGTTTTGTTAGGGAATAGGGGTTTGTCTTGGTCAAAACCCATTTTGGTAATTAAACCTTGAAATGAAGCAATGCATAAAGGAATGATGAATGAACAAAATGTAATGTCACAACTCACCAAACCTCAATTGAACCTTGGAGTACAAATCAACAATCTTGCATGAAGTGGCCTCAATGGATATAGATCTTGATCATGAACTTGATTTGGAACAATGCTTGAATTGGATCTTGAAATGCTACATCACAACATTAGCTCAACAACATGCATGATGCATTATTCCTTTGACATGATGAAATGGATCTTGATTGCTGCAATAATTTTTAATAATCTTCCCTTGAATGCCTTAGAAATGCTCTTGAATACTCTTGCTTTTGATCTCATGAAGTCACATAAAAATTCTCTGGTGAAACTAAGTGAAATAACCTTGTATTTATACTTATATTAACATTAAATCCCGAAATTCAAATAACACAAGCTGACATTAAATCTTGAATTTGAAATCATTAAAATACCGCCATAAACATATCCCAAGGTGGGGTCCTAGGTCTAAGTCAAGAACCATTCGCCATGTGGCGAATGGGTCCTAACCCACTTAATTAGGACACACTTTGGGAAATGTGAAAGATAATGTGAAAATAGGGTCTTAGGACCTAGTGAGGACCCATTCACCAGGGGGCGAATGGGTCCTAGGTCACTAACCTAGGACACACACCTTGTAAAATTAATTGTTGTGTAATATCATTTATGAATTTCGGGCTTCATCCCTCGAAATTTGTAATTAATTAGGCTTGGATTTGAATTAAAGGGGTCAATTAACCTTAATTAATTAATAAAGCCCTAGATTAGTTTGAAAGTGTAAAGATACACTTTACAACACCCAAAATAAGGCACAATTAAGTCCATTTAGTTAAAAAGGTCCCTAAACTTAATGCGAATATGAGAAACATATTACAACACTAAATCAAGGCAACATTAGATTCATTTATTATTAATTATTTATTCCTAAACAAAGGAAAACGGGATACTTTTTATGTTACTACATATAGTATACAAATGGATTATGGATGGATTGGTGTATCTAATTGGAAAAAGGTCACAAGTATGTTCAAAATGTTGTACAAGCATAAATATTCTCATGTAAAATAAAATAGAAATCATGCAAGGTCAGATATCATCCTAGAAACCATATAAGTTAATCCATGAATGTTTGACTACTATAAAGGCTACTTGAATTCTATCCATGTAGTGGTGTGAGATTTGAAGTTGGAGCATTCATATATGCGATATTTGGAGTTGGAGCACTCATATATGCATAATAAGTATCATTGATCATAAAGATCATTGTTGAATGGTTGTAATATTTATCCCAAAGATCTTTGTTGAACCTAAGAAGTACTGTTGATCACAAATATCATTGATGAATGGTTGTAACGTTGATCACAAAAATCATTGTTGAACCTAAAAGTTGTACTATTGATTGTAAAGATCATTGTTGAATGGTTGTAACATTGATTGCAAAGATCATTGTTGAAACTAAAAAGTTGTAGTATTGGGGTCGGTGCAGGATCATGGGGGTCTTGTAGAGGTGGGCATTCGCTACTCCCAAGTCCCAAGACAAACAGGGTCTAAAAGGAGTGAATTTCCCTCAACTACCTCAATGAAAAAGGAAGGAGAAGGAGGTGGAAAATGGAAAATGAATTGGACTCTATTTTATGTTTTTAAAGGAGGATTTCTAGAATTGGGTGAGCAAACCACATAGGTCTTGAATTGTAGACCAAATGGCTCTCAGCCAGAGGACATCAACATGAGGGAAAAAACATGGTTTGGATTAGCTCACAATATAAGTAATTGCAAAACCAGTTATAAAGGCTCACAACTAGAAGGGGCACACTGCCCTGAGAGGCTCACAACTAAGGCTCACTTCTGGAGTAGAAAAAGAAGATAGAGAAGAAATGTTACATAGAGAACATGATCTCAATGCAACAAAGAATCCACCAAAATACCTCCAACACCTTCACAGTCTATTTGAATGATTGTAAACACCTTGTGCTCACTACATCCGATAATCCAACACTTGAAAGCTTACACTACCCTGCTTAATTTCACACCTTACAACTTTTCAATTTACATCATTTGCATTACTCACTTCTTACTTTCATCTTTCTTTTCCTCCTTCAACAATTCAACTCATACTTATATCGTCCTCAACCTTGAAACCCTTTCCAGGGTCAGTTATGCACCTCAAACATGAAAATTCAAATTAGGCTAATGCCAAAACACTTATGTGGTGGGTAGAAGTGAATGTGGACCACATCAAAACTTAATTGGGACCCAAATCAACAACACTACTCAACCACACATTTCCTTAAGCAATGTTTATCCTTCACATGTAGTGTAAACACCAGGTCGGTCGTTACTCGTGTAAACACCATTAAAATTTTAAGTACATGCTTCCTCAAACCCAAGGATGACTTACGAACCACACACCACAATTGAACATGATCTATAATATTCCTCAAACACCCTGAAATCCAACAAACTCCTTCGCAACAACTTCCACCTGAAGAATGTACAAACTGAATACACTCATACTACTTTGCCATACACCGTTACTTGAAAAACTATCTTCTAAATGCACTAAACCTCAAATCCTCTTGGGTGAGGTAAACTACCAACACCATCGACACACCTTCAAAATCACAAGACCTAAAGCATAACTACAAAGAAATGTGAAGCAAAAACATTTCTGCTAGACACCTCTGTAATGCACAATCACATACTAGTGAACACAACTTCTACTGTATGACGATCCAGCATACCATCTCTTGAATATAACACCTATGAATCTCTCACCAACATATCTGAATCACCCAGACAGATCTTCAACCTAGAAGCAATGTGGAGCAAAACTAGAACATCTCTTTGTAACCTAGAACAACACTATAACACACTATTTCCTCTTTTTATCAAATTTTCTCTAAAGCGCTTGGAAACTAAGCACTCAAGACACATCCACATCATCTTTAGCACTACTATATCCATAGACAAGAGCTTATCAAAGCAACACCAAAGGTTAACATTAGTAGCTTAATTGATGACAATATAATGCAACAAATCAAAGCATAGACAACACCAACTATTCATCTTCAACACCAATCTCCCTCAACACATACAATCAACATCAATGACATCAATGATAACACCAATCTGCACATACTTGCAAAAATATCCCCTTTGTCATTGATGGCAACACATGATGTGAAAACCCATCAAAGACACAACAACTCTGAACATACCTATTTCATTTTCTCTTTTCTCTTTACTCACTCTCCCCCTTACATGATTATTTCTTCAAACTTATTATTTATTCTTCTTCACATGATTCTCTCTCCCCCTAATAACTTGTTCTTTTTCACGTGATTCTCTCCTCTCCCTTTGACATCAATGGAAAATGATAAAAAAAAATAATTATTCTCCCCCTTTGACATTACACACCACTGACTGCAACAATTACAATACCACTACCTACTCCCCCTGAGAGGTAGCCACCAACATCAATCCAAAATAAAGGATAGATCTTGAGATCCACTGGACTGATACATTTCCTTATGCATCTAGTTCAAGGAAGGAGGGGCAATAACCCCCAACTTCTCCCGAAGATACTCAAAAGTATCCTTAGGAAGAGCCTTAGTGAATATCAACAATTTGATCCTTTGTAGGCACATGCTCAAGATTCACTTCATTCTCCACAACCTTCTCTCTCAAAAAGTGATATATGATTGAAATATGTTTTGTCCTTGAATGTGTCACTAGATTCTTTGAAATTTTTATTACACTTGTATTGTCACAAAAGATAGAAATAGGATCATCATACACCACTCTAATGTCCTTCAATATTTTCCTCATCCACAACACTTGTGTGCAATAAGATGTTGCTACAATGTTCTCAACCTTTGTAGTAGATAAAGAAACTAAATCTTATTTCTTGCTTAGCCATGACACCAATCTACATCCAAGAAATAATACACCACCACTTGTACTTTTCATCTCATCCACACAACCAACCCAATCTACTTCTACATGTAAGCACTCAATGTGAAATTAGTATCCTTTGGATACCACAAGCCATGTTTCGTAGTTGCCTTTAAATATTTGAATATCCTCTTCACTACTGCAACATGTGACTCTCTAGGATCTTCTTGAAATCTAGCCACAAGACAAACTACATGCATGATATCTACTCTAGTAGTAGTTAGATATAACAGTCCACCAATCATAGATCTGTACTTTCTTTGAGTAGCCTTAGGGGATTCATCTTCCTTGCTCATTTTACAACCAGTAACCATAGGAGCACATACCAGTTTGGAGTCTTCCATTCCAAACTTCTTCAACATTTCTTTGGCATACTTTTATTATGAAATGAATATGCCTTTATCTATTTGATTGATTTGTAGTCCAAGGAAGAAATCCATCTCCCCAAACATAGACATCTCAAACTCTTTTTGCATCTCTTCTGCAAACTTATTACACATAGCTTCGTTGCCTCAAAAAATTACATCATCAACATACACAACTAAAATCAAGATTTGATCTTTTTCAACTTTGAAGTAGAGGTTACTATATGTGACACTTTTATTGAATCCTTGTTGTATTAAATACTTATCCAACCTCGCCTACCAAGCTTTGAAAGCTTACTTCAATCCATACAATTCCTTCTTCAATATACAAACCATATTAGGTTTATCTGATAACTAAAATCTTTCTGATTATTCCATGTATAATTCTTCTTCCAACTCTCCATTCAAGAAAACAGGCTTCACATCCATCTAATAAACTTTAAAATATTTATGTGCTGCAAAAACCAAAAACATCCTGATAGCTTCCATTCTAGCCACTAGAGAAAATGTCTCGTCAAAATCTATTCCTTCAACTTGTGAATAGCCTTTACATAAAAGCCTCAACCTTTTTTTTACCACCTCCATTCTCATTTAGTTTGTTTTTGAATACCCACTTAGATCTAATTATGTTTTTGTTTGCAAGCCTTGGGACAAGTTCCCAAGTATGATTTTTCTCAATTTGTAGTTCTTCTTCCATCTCTTCCATCCAATACTCATCTTTGCATGCCTCAATCACTATTTTAGGTTTAACTTTAGAAAGTAGACACAAATTTATCTCTTCTTCAACAACTTTCCTTCTTGTCAACACACCTTTTCTCTTGTCTCCAATTATTTGTTCTTTAGAATGATTTCTTTGTACATACTTAGGGGTTCTAGGGGTCTTTTTCAGAGCTTCTTCCTCTTCATCCTGCACTTCATGTTCCTTAGCTTTTTCTTCTTCTTCTTTGCAAGCAGGTTCATTTGATTCATATCCATCTATCACCATTGAGTTCTGCAAATCTTCATCAACTTTTACACTTGTGCTCTCAACAATCCTTCTTAACCTTTTATTGTAACATTTGTAAGCTTTGCTTTTAGTATAATATCCAAGGAAGATTCTTTCATCAAACCTTGCATCAAACTTTCCTAAGTTTTCATCATCTCTTTTGATATAGCATTTGCTTCCAAACACTCTAAAGTACTTGACAATAGGGATCCTTCCATACCACAACTCATAGCGAGTCTTTATGCTATTTGATTTTGATTGAACTCTGTTAAGTATGTAAATAGTAGTATGAATTTCTTCTCTCCAATAGACTTTCGGTAGGTTAAATTATTTCATCATAGTCCTTGTAGCTTCTTGAATAGTCCTATTTTTCCTTTTAACCTGTCCATTTTGCTAAGGAGTCTTAGGGCCAGACAAGTGCCTCTTTATTCCATGATTCTCACAAAACATGTTAAACTCATTGGAGGTGAATTATCCACCTCTGTTAGACCTCAAGCATTTGATCTTCATATCCATCTCATTCTCAACCATAACTGTAAATGCTTTGAATCTATCTAGGGCTTCAAATTTTTCTCTAAGAAAAGTAACCCATATCATTCTAGAATAATCATCAATCAAAAGCATGAAATACCTGTCACCTTAAATACTTCTCACTCTTGTGGGACCACAAAGGTCTATATACACCAATTCGAACAACCCAATAGAAGATTATTCTTTACCCTTGAAACTTCTTCTTGTTTGCTTTCCAAATTGAAACTCCTTATAAAGAACATTGATAGGCTTTGTAATCCTTGGGAGATCTCTCACTACTTGAACTAAATTGATTCTAGCTAAGTTATCAAAATTCATGTGACACATCCTCCTGTGCCATAACTAGCTTTCATTAATATGAGTCATAAAACAATGATAATTTGTCCTCTTTCCAACAACAATGATAGTTTCAAACCCTTCTTTTATTTCACATCCATCATCCTAAAACATAAGATTATATCCTTTGCTACACATTTTTCCAACACTCAAAAGGTTATGCCTTAAACCCTTGACATAGTAACCATCATCAATATTATGCTTGCCAACAAAACTGATTGAACCTATTCCATAAATCTTAGCACTTGAATCATCTCCAAATCTAACAAGTCCTCCATCATACTTTTTAATTTTAACAAAATTACTCGTCTCTGGTCATATGATTTGAGCAGTCACTATCAATGATCCAATAGTTATTTTCCTGTCTAACATGAAAATGGGATATCAAAGTACCTTTAGTCTTATGCTTTGTCTTTGGAGCATTTTCCTTCACACATCTTTTAGAGTTAGCATAAATAGATTCATCCTTTAAAGCCATGAACAAGCATTCATTATCATCATAGTCTCTGTAATCAGATTCATCATAAAAAATACTCACATCTTCTCTAACATAATAGATTTTCTTGATCATCTTGCCTTTTTTTCCCCTTATTCTTATGTTTCACGCTTCTATTAGGAGATCTTGAAGCATAATGATCTATTTGTCCACAATGAAAACATTTGAAAGGTAATTTACCTTTGTACTTTCCAGTACCCTTTTTCATCCTTCTCACAAAGTTAGCTTCTACATCATTAATATCTTCCTGATATGAACCTTTGGTCTTCTCTATTTTTGTAGCCTTAAAAGTATTCTCAATTTTTTCACCATTGTTAGTACCAAACTCTCTCATCTCAAATGCAATTAAAGAGCCATATAATTTATCTCTAGAATACTAATCTAGATTTTGAGACTCCTCAATAGCAACAACTTTATAACTGTAAGCTTTAGTAAGGGTTCTAAGAATTTTCTTTACCACTTTAGGTTCTTTGACCTTACCTCCAAGACCTATTATGGAGCTCACCACTTCATCTACCCTCTGCATATAGCCTGTAATGTTTTCATCTTCAAAAATCCTTGAGTTCTCAAATGTGGTTTTCAAGTTTTGCATTTCAACTTTTTGACCGTATCATCTCCTTCATAAATACTTTCCAACTTATTACAAATTTCTTTAGTAGTTTTCAAATCCATAACTTTCAGTAATTCAAATTTTTTAAGGCTACTTAAGAGAACAAACCTTGCTTTACCATTTATTTCATAGGCCGTGATCTCATCACTTGTGCTCAATCCATTTGTAGGTATGTTATATTGATTTTTCACTGACTACCATAAATCATATCCAAGGTAAACTAGATAGCCTTCCATCTTTGTCTTTCATAATACATAGTCACTGCCATCAAACATAGGGATCTCCTTCTTGTTCGCCATCTCAGATCTACTTCAAGTGGTTAAGATTTTTCTCCAAGGAACCTTGCCCAGATACCAATTATTAAATGAACAAGACAACTAAGAGGGGGGGGGGGGTGAATTAGTTTACCTTGAACCTTCAAGAACCCTCATTAATATTCGGATCCACATTTGTATATTAAACCCTTAATCTATTATGATGATTTAATATGAAAAGCAAATAACATAAATTGAAACAGATTTAACACCATGCACAAGAGAAGACCAGATTTACGTGGAAAATCCAAGGGAAAAACCACATGAGGATTAGCTCACAATATAAGTAATTGCAAAACCGGTTACAAAGGCTCACTGCCAGAAGGGGCACACTGCCCTGAGAGGCTCACAACCAAGGCTCATTTCCAAAGTAGAAAAAGAAGACAGAGAATAAATGTTACACAGAGAATGTGATCTCAATGCAACATAGAATCCACCACAATAGATCCAACACCTTTGCAGTCTGTTTGAATGATTGTAGACACCTTCTGCTCACTGCACCTGGTAATCCAACACTTGAAAGGTCGCACTGTTCTACTTAATTTCACACCTTACTGTTATCAACAGGATCTGCACTCACATGCAAGGTTGAGAAGCTTTGCAATCCTGTGTAACATGGGATCAAACTTAGGTTGTGGGTGACCTGTAATGAGATTGAACCTCCGGATTCTAGGCCAACTTCCTATATGATCTTCTTATTATGGACTAAAAACTTTGATGGAAAAGGGGAAAAAGGCTTGAGATGAATGCATAAAATAAACTTAAAACTGTGGGTGTTGCACCTAATTGATATTTATGAGCAAATTGTTTCACAACTGATTATTACTGAATCTATTTTCACATCTCAAATTGGAAAATCTAATCACATAAGTGTTTCATCAGAAGGCCTGATAATCCATTCTTTATGAAGGAAAATGATATTTTCACAACCTAAAGGAGAGGATAAATTAACAACACAACTTATGACCTGTAACTTAAAATTGCTTTTTTCAAGCACATGCATTCATGAATGTGACAAGAATTTAAAGGCTTTGAAATCAAACACATTAAATCCACATCTAAAACATTCAATAAATACAAAACTCTAGAATTTGAGAAGGTTAATATTGGATTGTGATAATGAAAAGAAGGAAATTCTGCAAATGACAAAACTCAATGAACTTGTAAAAGTTGATGCATAATCTATTAAGCTATAAAAATTGAGTTACATGAAGTCTCTTTGCTGAAGGCAAAGGTAGAAAACAAGAACCGGTGAAAAATGACTAAGTCATATCACTTTATACAAAAAGCCTCTCCAAGGCGTGAAGGTGAAACTGAAAGTCAATCTCAACGTGAAAAATGATAACTCCAAAGCAATCCACGAGCACAAATAAAAATCTCCAAAAAGAATGCCCAAACTCATGCAAAAATGAGTGAACTCAGGCTAAAACTAGCTGTCAACTCGTAACTGACCCATGGAGCACACAAACTGAACTGAAAAACTCTCAAAAAGTGGGTCCAAGCATGCAAAAATCATCTCGTTTCTATCAATCTGCCCAAGATAATTGGAACTTCATCCCTGTATGATGATCTTCAGTTGATGATCTTTGATCTCCCAGTTCCATCTGCATCTTTGCATGATTTTACTCAAGGAGGTTAAGTAATTAAATATTAAAAATAACCAAATGTATGATTATTTTAATATCTAAAGTGAAAGGTATCTCCTTATTCATCTCAATTTAAATATTAATTTAATTACATATTAATATTTAATTACATATTTGCTCCAAATAAAATCATGTAAAAAATACATGAGCCAAAGTGTGTCTAACACTTGTGGAAAGGAATAATATTGTAGTTTTTTAGCTTCTCCATACGTATGGCTCACACATTTTTTTGCTTTCCTTTTTATTTTGCATGACATGTACTTATAAAATATCTATAATTGCAAGGTCCATTTCAAGCAAAATCGTGCAAAAATAAAGGAATTTAATCTCTAATCAAAACTTCAATGAACTGAAGTTGATTATGCACACACAGGCTCCTAAAATCAAAGGTCATTTGACTTTATAAGTCATGGACCATGGGGAATGAATAAAAAATAATGATTATTTAAAACCATTAGCAAAAATACCCCATGTCAAATTAGGGCAGACAAAAGCATCGAACCCTAAACAATTATCATCATTTTGCATTTTGACTTTGATGAGGAGACTTTGTTGTGCCACTGTGGTGAGAGCAAAGGTTTCAGCTATGAAGCTTTGGAGCTCATATTCGAGCCTCTGTAGCTCGATTCCTCTTTTGTGAACAATGGTAAATTGATTTCCAAGCCATCCTGTGGCTTCTTCTTATTGTCTCAAGTTATTTCCTGCTTCATTTTGTTAACAGAAAGGCCTCTAAGGCCGTGACCATGCATTTTTTCTTCTGGCTTTTTAACCCCTTTGTAATACTTTTTTTTCCTTCGTTTCATTCTCGGCTGTTGTGTGAGCTCAACTTATACATTTTGAAGCTCAAAAGGCTTAGACTCGCGGGCTTATGGTTCTCCAAAAGGCAAATAATGGTGAGTTTCATTTTTGCCTTTATTTCTCTCTTAAAATACAAGCTTTTGGAAGCTTTTCCTATAGAAAATGAGTTGATAAATCTTTTATGAATAGAAGAACATCTCCAGGTTGTGGCCATTGAATGTATCTTTTGTCTTTGTCTTCATTTAGTACAGGCCGCGACCATGCTTTTCTTGATCTGGGTATTGTAAAACTATGAAAGTATTACCTTTCACCATTTCTTGGGTCTAACCCACAACAATATCTATACATTTTTTGTATTTATGATAAGACCCACTTATGGGTAAATTGTAATAACCAAAAGTCTTCATTTTCCTCACTAAAACCCCATCTGGGTATTGTAAAATGCTCCCTCTAGGTTGCGAGCCTTGCATGCTCAATCTGGGTTTTTGAAAAACATTGTATTTTCCATTGTTGTTGTGTATTCCTTGAAATTTGAAGCCATGAGAAATGATGAAACTCTACAATGCTTGAAACTAAAATCACCAAACTGTAACATGTTATGGC
>VDFB02258453.1:0-50297 GCA_007258455.2 Sequoia sempervirens
TCCTAGGGTTACCAAGGGACATTTGTGCCTGTTTAAAAAATTACGAGTCGTAAAAAGATTCATTGGGAATAGTTTTTAAACACATGAAGCTAGATGTAACAAATATTCAATTCATAGTATACTCAAGTCTAATACTTTAGATATACAAAATAAGTATCCAATGCCAAATCTAATAAAAATTCAATCATGTAACATAAAATCCCCATCTTTTTTTTATTAGAGGTAAAAGCAGGTTTTGATGGGGCATGGAACCTAGTACAAGGAAAGGCAAGCTACAAATAAAATAATCCATAAACCAACAATAGCACCACAATAGCCTCTAAAAGATAAACATGACTACACCCACTACGCCAAACAAATAAACAAGGTCCTGAAACCCCTCTTACAACTTGGTTTTAACCGGGACCAGAAACCCTTAGAGATACAAAGAAACCGCTTGCATCTGCCAAGCATCAACAAATCATCCACTCATGGAAGACACCATAGAGCCAAGAAAGATAACCAGATTAATGGTGTAGGACACCATCAAACCCCTAATCAGCTCAACCTGGTGGGACAGAGAAAAACTTAGTATACCACCCATCCTGCAACAAAACATGAGAGGCTAAAGATCCCAAATCATCCATGGATAGCTCCAGAAGCAACACCTCCTTCGAAGCACTCTGGTAACAAGAAACCAACTCCAAAACCACCTCTAAAGGAAAGAGCTCCCCTCTATTGGAAAGGATGCTACAAGCAGCAAGACCACCGCAACTAGAAATCACCAGTACCCTCCACCTCCACCTCCATAGGAGAACTTCCCACCTCAATAAGAATAGTTGAGGAAGGTCCACCTCCATAGGACTAGGGGAGAAAGCTAACACAATAGTCGAGCACACATTCGTAGCATCCTTCGGTAAAGACTGTACTAGAAACAAGTTGTGAACAAGGAGAAGACACTTAAATAAACACCATAGGTCCACCTTAACAACTTTCACATAAGAACTCATTTGGATTTCCATAGAAAATAACCCAACAACAAGCCAAACACTCATCCACTTCAGAGCCTTCACAAAAATCCAAAACAACTGAGCCAATAGAATACAAACAAGAAGCAGCTCAGCTGAAGAAAAGACCACAAACCCCAACATCAGCCACTTGGGGGGCAAGAGGAAAAACAACATCCTCAGCAAAGAGGGTCCAAGGACATTTAACCAGAGAGAATAAGGCCACAACAAAAAGTCAACTAGAGAGAACAAGGCCTCAAATTTTGGGCTAAAACACATATGGGTTTTCAATAAAAGCTTGAAGAACAACCCAACCATAATCCAATAAACAACAACAAGAGGAAGCAACATCTGGGATCTAGGATAAATGCTAGAAAAAAACCCAGCCAAGAGAAGCCAATCTGGAAACAACCCAAACAAAGAACCAAACTAGCAACTACTCAAAAGATATGAGCCCAAAGAGAGCAGAAGCAACCAAGACCCAAAAGGGAAAAGGGAACAACCCATACAAGAAGGAAACTAAGAGATAGCCAAACAATTAATCACCCGAGTAACCCCAACATGCCAGTCAAAGCCAAAGATAGGCCAAAACTCCACAGTTCTAACCAATGGGAAGCATCGCCAGACCACAAGAGGGAAATCAATAACAACCACGAAACACCCAGGGCAAGAGCCACTAAAAAGGTGCCACCAAATAGAAAACAAAGAGGGGCTAAGGAAGCCAAGAAGAAACCATAAAGAGACCAAATTAGTAAAAAGAGCACCCAAGTTGTCCCATTACACCCAATAGGACTAGGAATAAGCCCATCCTCCAACCAAACCTCCCCAGAAAACCCAAAGCATGCACTCACCAGCTATAAGGAAAAATAGGCACTCCCCACAAAGGCCACAACCATAACCCTCAAGAAGAAATGTTGGACGAAAACAGCTTGCTCTGCACCACCATCACCTGACTGGAAGAAGGAAGCAAACAACAAGAAGTTGTTGCAACCCAACAGCGAGAGTCGCTAAAAAGGCACCACCAAACAGACAACAGAGAGGGGTTGAGGGAAGCCAAGAAGAAACCAAAAAGAGAGCAGGCCAACAAAAAGAGCACCCAAGCTATCCCATTACACCCATTAGGACCAGAAATAAGCCCATCCTCAACCAAACCTCCTTAGAAAACCTAAAGCACACACTCACCAGCTATAAGGAAAAACAAGTGAACCCCATAAAGGCCACAACCAAAACCCTCAAGAAGAAATGCAAAGGGCAGGCCAAAAAGTACACAAGAACCAAAGGAACAACAACATCCTCCATTCCATCCTGAAAAATAAGCAAAATTGTCGCCTCCCAACTAGACGACAACAACTTGCTTTGCACCACCACCACTAGACTGGAAGAAGGAAGCAAACAACACGAAGCCGTCACAACCCAACAACGCAACAACAACTAGTCTAGCCACAAGTCACCATCACCTCCTAGCAGAGAACCATCTATGTCCTATGCATCCTCTCCTTCTTCGTCACCATCGCCTCCCAATAGTGATCCATCTGCATCCTCTCCTTCTTCATCTGAATCATCTCCAGAATTCAAATTTCCCCCTCCTCTCCTCTTCTTGCTCCTCTCCATCTAATGAAGATAAAATCCCCATCTTGTTACTACATTAAGTCTCAACCTAAACAATTAATCCACTAGATCCTTTAGTTTAGGTCTTGAAAGTTTTTCTACAAGAACAAAATTATTGTTTAGATAATTTTTTAACTTATATTAGATTGTTCCATTTCTATTTTCAAATACCTAAACAATTCTCTAAGATTTTCCACTTTATCCATGTGCTATGAAATTTACCCTATGGCTTGAGTAGCATATAATAGTAGACTTATTTATAGTGAGCACCAAAAGAATATCACGGCATAGCTTGTGTAGAAAGAATTTAAAATTTGTAACTATGAAGAGAGTGTAATATGATAGTATAATTTTTGTGGATTATGATAGCACCGAAGGATCTATGCAATGTCAAGGTAAAAGATCAGAGGCGTGACATGGAATCAAAAGCATAAAGAATGAAATAAAGGTGGATTAGTAGAATATGGTTTTTATTGTTGAAATATGTACCATTGGCAAGGGGTGATGTAGAGAGATTTTTGAAATCCTAAGTGAAAAGAGGTGTAGCATTGAAAGAGGTAGCATCAGTCTATCTTGGTAAATGATCTCTATCTTTGCATATTTATCACAATATTGGAAAGCGGACAGATTTTGTGAGAAAATGATTTGGGAACTAGTGTATTTTACCTCATATTCAGAGTTATTGAAATCATTGTTAAAAACCATAATATGCTTAGCTTTGGTTGCATTGCAAATTTGATTAAACATGCATAAGGGCATATTAATAGAAATTTGAAGGTTAGTATACTATTACATTTAAGTTTGGATGTATACAAATATAGAGGTGTTGATAATAAAATTCAACATAGATTGGAACTTATAATGAAATTAGTTCAAAATATATTATAGATCTTTGAAAATAATTTAGAAGGTAGATCATGGCATAAATCTTCTAAGTCACAAGAGGCAAGTTGCAACAAAGGACAACAAAAATTATTGCAAATGATCATAGATTTTGAAGAGGTTGAAGTTTCCAAGAAGGATGTCAATTTGAGAAGAAAATTGTATGTAATAAAAGATAAGTGGGAAAACATTGTAGCTTTAGAAGAAAGTGTATCTATATTTGATCAAAGAAGAAAGGTGATCACAAATTTTCTTAAATTGTTTCACAACATTTGATGAAGTCTATAATATTTGTGAAGTTTAAGTTTGAAAAGATATAAAGTAAGTGGTAGATCATTTCAAATCATGGAAGAGTGAAGGTGGTAAAGTCACCAAAATCAATCGCCACCAAGTATTACATAAATAATTATTTTTGTGATTAAATTTTAACTGTATAAAGAAAATATTTTTCCAATGGAAAAGATAGGTAAAAGAGAAAAGAAAGAAAAGAAAAACTTAATGTGTAAAAATAATACTTTGGAAGAAGAACTTGAGAAAATTAGAAAGAAAAATGAAGAATTAGAAGTAGACAATAGGTCACATAAGGAATATATATCGAAATTAAGAGAAGAAAATATGTTTCTCAATCAGTTACTTGAAGCTTATGTAAAGAAAAATCAATGTCTAAAATCTAAGCCTATACTATTGTAATGTGTCATGGGATGCAAATGATTTGTGTTATTTATTAGATGAATGGGTAATCCCACAATAATGAGTCCCACTTTTTGGCCAAGACAAACATTGATATCAACATTTTTAACTAAATCTTCACTTTTTGAGACCTATAGCAGCTAAACCATTAAGAATTTGAAGATGATGCGACCTAGTGATTTGTGGCGATTTGTATGTAGATTCTAAATATATATGTTTTAATATTTTTTTGAAATAAATCATGAATCTTTCAATACCTCCTTTAATAACTAGTTTTTAATACTAAATAACATTTTCAAAAAGTAACGTTTATGTCATCCAACATAGTTTTTTTTATAAAGGATAAATTCAAATTTTTAAAATATAGATTTTTAACATCAATATCTAGTGCATGGATATTTTTTCATAATTTTTTGTTACATATTTATTTTTAAATTATTTTTGAAGTTGGGGTAACTATAATTTGGACATAGGTGTATGTTGTCCAGCATAACTTGTGTATATATCAAAATTCAATTTTTTTGGTGAAACGAGGACATCAATACCTAGTGCAAAAGTATTTTTTGGAATTTTTTTCAATGTTTTACTATTTTTCCACCTATGTAGAATGAAGAACTTGATGTTCAAGAAAAATTGTAAATTGAATACATAATAAAATAAAAATATATCAAAATTATACTTGTTGGAAAGCTCATTTCAAGGACTATGATCTTGAAAATTATCTTGTAAAGTTAATTAAATTTGAAGGTCCAACCCGGGTCTTGAAACTAGATTTTTTGAGGAATTTTTGAAGCAAACATTGAGGGTGTCTTGCTAAGGACCCTCATTCAAAGGTATTCAAAGACCTTCATTTGAAGCTATTTCATTCCCATTAAAAATGGAAAAATACCTTCTAACGAAGGTAATTTCTAAAAATGGAAAAAAGGGACCTTCGAACGAAGGTCCCTCTTCATTCCTTTTCTAGAAATTTCCATAAAAGGAAGAAAAAGGGACCTTTGTTCGAAGGTGTTTTTTTTCCATTTTTTGAAATTACCTTCATTCAAAGGTCCACCTTTGAGCAAAGGTGTTTTTTGACATACCTCCACTCGAAGCTACCTTTGTTAGAACAAAAACCTTCAAATGAAGGTAGTTCAAAAAAATTTACAACTCCCTTCTCAAATTTTCTTGTCCCAAGTTTGGGACCCAATATTATGGGATTCCTTGAATTGTTTGATAAATTTGATATAGTTAAAGCCTCTTTTGATAAAAAGTGTAAGGAAGATAACAATACTTTTGAATCTAAAACTCTTACTAGTTGTGAGGATAATGACAATGAATGTTCTCCAAAGAATGATGGATTTAAGATAATGAAAATAATGGGATACTAAGGAAAAGGTTTGGAAAATTATGGACAAGGAATTAGAGAGCCCGTTGAGCCAATAGTGAGGCCAAAGAATGAAGGCCTTGGATATGCTAGTAAAAATAAAAATGATGTTGCAAGTGTTATAAGTTCAAACAAATTATCTCAAGGAATACAATGCATATGATGTTTTCATTGTCATAGGCATGGGCATCAAAAAGAGTTGTGTAGGGATCTGCATCCTTGTAATATCTTTGGATTGAAGAATCATTCTAAGAAACTATGTTGGAACAAAAAGTGGAAGAAAAAACCTCTACAAGATAGTGAAACAAGGAAAAAGAGGTGGTACACACCAAAATGGATTAACAAAATGATGCACCTAATTTCACTTGTGTTTCATTCAATTAGGAGGGTTATGATGTGTAAATGAATATCATAAATTAAAGGTCTAGCCAATATAGCAATCAAAAGACAGGTTTTAAGAGGATCAAATGTTGTGTACTTGCTTCAAAAAGTGTTTTTTAGGCCTCACTAAGGACTCATTCGCCCTATGGAGAATGGGTCCTAGTTAGGGTTTTGGAAAATCAATTTATGGGTTATGTTATTCAATGTCTACACTCCTAGATCCTTGTCGGAGACTGTCAGATACCCAAAAATAAATTCTATAGCTCATTTTTTGTGATTTTGCAAGAAAGGTGACAACTTTGCAACTTTTACTCTCCAAATGATCTTCAACCTAAAACCTACAATCACACATCAAAGGAAAAGAAAAATGTTGTTTTGTTAGGGAATAGGGGTTTGTCTTGGTCAAAACCCATTTTGGTAATTAAACCTTGAAATGAAGCAATGCATAAAGGAATGATGAATGAACAAAATGTAATGTCACAACTCACCAAACCTTAATTGAACCTTGGAGTACAAATCAACAATCTTGCATGAAGTGGCCTCAATGGATATAGATCTTGATCATGAACTTGATTTGGAACAATGCTTGAATTGGATCTTGAAATGCTACATCACAACATTAGCGCAACAACATGCATGATGCATTATTCCTTTGACATGATGAAATGGATCTTGATTGCTGCAATAATTTTTAATAATCTTCCCTTGAATGCCTTATAAATGCTCTTGAATACTCTTGCTTTTGATCTCATGAAGTCACATAAAAATTCTCAGGTGAAACTAAGTGAAATAACCTTGTATTTATACTTATATTAACATTAAATCCCGAAATTCAAATAACACAAGCCGACATTAAATCTTGAATTTGAAATCATTAAAATACCGCCAAAAACATATCCCAAGGTGGGGTCTTAGGTCTAAGTCAAGAACCATTCGCCATGTGGCGAATGGGTCCTAACCCACTTAATTAGGACACACTTTGGGAAATGTGAAAGATAATGTGAAAATAGGGTCTTAGGACCTAGTGAGGACCCATTCACCAGGGGGCGAATGGGTCCTAGGTCACTAACCTAGGACACACACCTTGTAAAATTAATTGTTGTGTAATATCATTTATGAATTTCGGGCTTCATCCCTCGAAATTTGTAATTAATTAGGCTTGGATTTGAATTAAAGGGGTCAATTAACCTTAATTAATTAATAAAGCCCTAGATTAGTTTGAAAGTGTAAAGATACACTTTACAACACCCAAAATAAGGCACAATTAAGTCCATTTAGTTAAAAAGGTCCCTAAACTTAATGCGAATATGAGAAACATATTACAACACTAAATCAAGGCAACATTAGATTCATTTATTATTAATTATTTATTCCTAAACAAAGGAAAACGGGATACTTTTTATGTTACTACATATAGTATACAAATGGATTATGGATGGATTGGTGTATCTAATTGGAAAAAGGTCACAAGTATGTTCAAAATGTTGTACAAGCATAAATATTCTCATGTAAAATAAAATAGAAATCATGCAAGGTCAGATATCATCCTAGAAACCATATAAGTTAATCCATGAATGTTTGACTACTATAAAGGCTACTTGAATTCTATCCATGTAGTGGTGTGAGATTTGAAGTTGGAGCATTCATATATGCGATATTTGGAGTTGGAGCACTCATATATGCATAATAAGTATCATTGATCATAAAGATCATTGTTGAATGGTTGTAATATTTATCCCAAAGATCTTTGTTGAACCTAAGAAGTACTGTTGATCACAAATATCATTGATGAATGGTTGTAACGTTGATCACAAAAATCATTGTTGAACCTAAAAGTTGTACTATTGATTGTAAAGATCATTGTTGAATGGTTGTAACATTGATTGCAAAGATCATTGTTGAAACTAAAAAGTTGTAGTATTGGGGTCGGTGCAGGATCATGGGGGTCTTGTAGAGGTGGGCATTCGCTACTCCCAAGTCCCAAGACAAACAGGGTCTAAAAGGAGTGAATTTCCCTCAACTACCTCAATGAAAAAGGAAGGAGAAGGAGGTGGAAAATGGAAAATGAATTGGACTCTATTTTATGTTTTCAAAGGAGGATTTATAGAATTGGGTGAGCAAACCACATAGGTCTTGAATTGTAGACCAACTGGCTCTCAGCCAAAGGACATCAACATGAGATTCAGATGACAATGCGATGTGCTATTGTCTTAGGGATGCACTGACATCTTGTATGGATAAAAAATAAAGTTTATAATTAGAAAATCGTAAGGTGTGCTAACGCCCCAAAAACCTTAATCCAACAGTTTAAACATAACTAACATAATTCTACTAATGCATGAAATAAACTAACTACAACAAGAATGTTAAATGAACAAGACAACTGAGAGGGGGGGTGAATTATTTGTACCTTGAAGCTTCAAAAACCCTCATTAACATTCAGATCCACATTCATATATTAAACTCTTAATCTATTATGATGATTTAACATGAAAAGGAAATAACATAAACTAAAAAAAATTTAACACCATGCATAAGAGAACACCAAATTTATGTGGAAAACCCAAGGAGGGAAAAAACATGGTTTGGATTAGCTCACAATATAAGTAATTGCAAAACCAATTACAAAGGCTCACAACTAGAAGGGGCACACTGCCCTAAGAGGCTCACAACTAAGGCTCACTTCTGGAGTAGAAAAAGAAGATAGAGAAGAAATGTTACATAGAGAACATGATCTCAATGCAACAGAGAATCCACCAAAATACCTCCAACACCTTCACAGTCTATTTGAATGATTGTAAACACCTTGTGCTCACTACATCCGATAATCCAACACTTGAAAGCTTACACTACCCTGCTTAATTTCACACCTTACAACTTTTCAATTTACATCATTTGCATTACTCACTTCTTACTTTCATCTTTCTTTTCCTCCTTCAACAATTCAACTCATACTTATATCGTCCTCAACCTTGAAACCCTTTCCAGGGTCAGTTATGCACCTCAAACATGAAAATTCAAATTAGGCCGATGCCAAAACACTTATGTGGTGGGTAGAAGTGAATGTGGACCACATCAAAACTTAATTGGGACCCAAATCAACAACACTACTCAACCACACATTTCCTTAAGCAATGTTTATCCTTCACATGGAGTGTAAACACCAGGTCGGTTGTTACTCATGTAAACACCATTAAAATTTTAAGTACATGCTTCCTCAAACCCAAGGATGACTTACGAACCACACACCACAATTGAACATGATCTATAATATTCCTCAAACACCCTGAAATCCAACAAACTCCTTCGCAACAACTTCCACCTGAAGAATGTACAAACTGAATACACTCATACTACTTTGCCATACACCGTTACTTGAAAAACTATCTTCTAAATGCACTAAACCTCAAATCCTCTTGGGTGAGGTAAACTACCAACACCATCGACACACCTTCAAAATCACAAGACCTAAAGCATAACTACAAAGAAATGTGAAGCAAAAACATTTCTGCTAGACACCTCTGTAATGCACAATCACATACTAGTGAACACAACTTCTACTGTATGACGATCCAGCATACCATCTCTTGAACATAACACCTATGAATCTCTCACCAACATATCTGAATCACCCAGACAGATCTTCAACCTAGAAGCAATGTGGAGCAAAACTAGAACATCTCTTTGTAACCTAGAACAACACTATAACACACTATTTCCTCTTTTTATCAAATTTTATCTAAAGCGCTTGGAAACTAAGCCCTCAAGACACATCCACATCATCTTTAGCACTACTATATCCATAGACAAGAGCTTATCAAAGCAACACCAAAGGTTAACATCAGTAGCTTAATTGATGACAATATAATGCAACAAATCAAAGCATAGACAACACCAACTATTCATCTTCAACACCAATCTCCCTCAACACATACAATCAACATCAATGACATCAATGATAACACCAATCTGCACATACTTGCAAAAATATTCCCCTTTGTCATTGATGGCAATACATGATGTGAAAACCCATCAAAGACACAACAACTCTGAACATACCTATTTCATTTTCTCTTTTCTCTTTACTCACTCTCCCCCTTACATGATTATTTCTTCAAACTTATTATTTATTCTTCTTCACATGATTCTCTCTCCCCCTAATAACTTGTTCTTTTTCACGTGATTCTCTCCTCTCCCTTTGACATCAATGGAAAATGATAAAAAAATAATAATTATTCTCCCCCTTTGACATTACACACCATTGACTGCAACAATCTACAATACCACTACCTACTCCCCCTGAGAGGTAGCCACCAACATCAATCCAAAATAAAGGATAGATCTTGAGATCTACTGGACTGATACATTTCCTTATGCATCTAGTTCAAGGAAGGAGGGGCAATAACCCCCAACTTCTCCGGAAGATACTCAAAAGTATCCTTAGGAAGAGCCTTAGTGAATATCAAAAATTTGATCCTTTGTAGGCACATGCTCAAGATTCACTTCATTCTCCACAACTTTCTCTCTCAAAAAGTGATATATGATTGAAATATGTTTTGTCCTTGAATGTGTCACTAGATTCTTTGAAATTTTTATTACACTTGTATTGTCACAAAAGATAGAAATAGGATCATCATACACCACTCTAATGTCCTTCAATATTTTCCTCATCCACAACACTTGTGTGCAACAAGATGTTGCTACAATTTTCTCAACCTTTGTAGTAGATAAAGAAACTGAATCTTATTTCTTGCTTAGCCATGACACCAATCTACATCCAAGAAATAATACACCACCACTTGTACTTTTCATGTCATCCACACAACCAACCCAATCTACTTCTACATGTAAGCACTCAATGTGAAATTAGTATGATCCTTTGGATACCACAAGCCATGTTTCGTAGTTGCCTTTAAATATTTGAATATCCTCTTCACTACTGCAACATGTGACTCTATAGGATCTTCTTGAAATCTAGCCACAAGACAAACTACATGCATGATATCTACTCTAGTAGTAGTTAGATATAACAGTCCACCAATCATAGATCTGTACTTGCTCTGAGTAGCCTTAGGGGATTCATATTCCTTGCTCATTTTACAACCAGTAACCATAGGAGCACATACCAGTTTGGAGTCTTCCATTCCAAACTTCTTCAATATTTCTTTGACATACTTTTATTATGAAATGAATATGCCTTTATCTATTTGATTGATTTGTAGTCCAAGGAAGAAATCCATCTCCCCAAACATAGACATCTCAAACTCTTTTTGCATCTCTTCTGCAAACTTATTACACATAGCTTCGTTGCCTCAAAAAATTACATCATCAACATACACAACTAAAATCAAGATTTGATCTTTTTCAACTTTGAAGTAGAGATTACTATATGTGACACTTTTATTGAATCCTTGTTGTATTAAATACTTATCCAACCTCGCATACCAAGCTTTGAAAGCTTACTTCAATCCATACTATTCCTTCTTCAATATACAAACCATATTAGGTTTATCTAATAACTAAAATCTTTCTGATTATTCCATGTATAATTCTTCTTCCAACTCTCCATTCAAGAAAACAGGCTTCACATCCATCTAATAAACTTTAAAATATTTATGTGTTGCAAAAACCAAAAACATCCTGATAGCTTCCATTCTAGCCGCTAGAGCAAATGTCTTGTCAAAATCTATTACTTCAACTTGTGAATAGCCTTTACATAAAAGCCTCAACCTTTTTTTTACCACCTCTATTCTCATTCAGTTTGTTTTTGAATACCCACTTAGATCTAATTATGTTTTTGTTTGCAAGCCTTGGGACAAGTTCCTAAGTCTGATTTTTCTCAATTTGTAGTTCTTCTTCCATCTCTTCCATCCAATACTCATCTTTGCATGCCTCAATCACTATTTTAGGTTTAACTTTAGAAAGTAGACACAAATTTATCTCTTCTTCAACAACTTTCCTTCTTGTCAACACACCTTTTCTCTTGTCTCCAATTATTTGTTCTTTAGAATGATTTCTCTGTACATACTTAGGGGTTCTAGGGGTCTTTTTCAGAGCTTCTTCCTCTTCATCCTGCACTTCATGTTCCTTAGCTTTTTCTTCTTCTTCTTTGCAAGCAGGTTCATCTAATTCATATCCATCTATCACCATTGAGTTCTGCAAATCTTCATCAACTTTTACACTTGTGCTCTCAACAATCCTTCTTAACCTTTTATTGTAACATTTGTAAGCTTTGCTTTTAGTATAATATCCAAGGAAGATTCTTTCATCAAACCTTGCATCAAACTTTCCTAAGTTTTCATCATCTCTTTTGATATAGCATTTGCTTCCAAACACTCTAAAGTACTTGACAATAGGGATCCTTCCATACCACAACTCATAGCGAGTCTTTATGCTATTTGATTTTGATTGAACTCTGTTAAGTATGTAAATAGTAGTATGAATTTCTTCTCTCCAATAGACTTTCGGTAGGTTAAATTATTTCATCATAGTCCTTGTAGCTTCTTGAATAGTCCTATTTTTCCTTTTAACCTGTCCATTTTGCTAAGGAGTCTTAGGGCCAGACAAGTGCCTCTTTATTCCATGATTCTCACAAAACATGTTAAACTCATTGGAGGTGAATTATCCACCTCTGTTAGACCTCAAGCATTTGATCTTCATATCCATCTCATTCTCAACCATAACTGTAAATGCTTTGAATCTATCTAGGGCTTCAAATTTTTCTCTAAGAAAAGTAACCCATATCATTCTAGAATAATCATCAATCAAAAGCATGAAATACCTGTCACCTTAAATACTTCTCACTCTTGTGGGACCACAAAGGTCTATATACACCAATTCGAACAACCCAATAGAAGATTATTCTTTACCCTTGAAACTTCTTCTTGTTTGCTTTCCAAATTGAAACTCCTTATAAAGAACATTGATAGGCTTTGTAATCCTTGGGAGATCTCTCACTACTTGAACTAAATTGATTCTAGCTAAGTTATCAAAATTCATGTGACACATCCTCCTGTGCCATAACTAGCTTTCATTAATATGAGTCATAAAACAATGATAATTTGTCCTCTTTCCAACAACAATGATAGTTTCAAACCCTTCTTTTATTTCACATCCATCATCCTAAAACATAAGATTATATCCTTTGCTACACATTTTTCCAACACTCAAAAGGTTATGCCTTAAACCCTTGACATAGTAACCATCATCAATATTATGCTTGCCAACAAAACTGATTGAACCTATTCCATAAATCTTAGCACTTGAATCATCTCCAAATCTAACAAGTCCTCCATCATACTTTTTAATTTTAACAAAATTACTCGTCTCTGGTCATATGATTTGAGCAGTCACTATCAATGATCCAATAGTTATTTTCCTGTCTAACATGAAAATGGGATATCAAAGTACCTTTAGTCTTATGCTTTGTCTTTGGAGCATTTTCCTTCACACATCTTTTAGAGTTAGCATAAATAGATTCATCCTTTAAAGCCATGAACAAGCATTCATTATCATCATAGTCTCTGTAATCAGATTCATCATAAAAAATACTCACATCTTCTCTAACATAATAGATTTTCTTGATCATCTTGCCTTTTTTTCCCCTTATTCTTATGTTTCACGCTTCTATTAGGAGATCTTGAAGCATAATGATCTATTTGTCCACAATGAAAACATTTGAAAGGTAATTTACCTTTGTACTTTCCAGTACCCTTTTTCATCCTTCTCACAAAGTTAGCTTCTACATCATTAATATCTTCCTGATATGAACCTTTGGTCTTCTCTATTTTTGTAGCCTTAAAAGTATTCTCAATTTTTTCACCATTGTTAGTACCAAACTCTCTCATCTCAAATGCAATTAAAGAGCCATATAATTTATCTCTAGAATACTAATCTAGATTTTGAGACTCCTCAATAGCAACAACTTTATAACTGTAAGCTTTAGTAAGGGTTCTAAGAATTTTCTTTACCACTTTAGGTTCTTTGACCTTACCTCCAAGACCTATTATGGAGCTCACCACTTCATCTACCCTCTGCATATAGCCTGTAATGTTTTCATCTTCAAAAATCCTTGAGTTCTCAAATGTGGTTTTCAAGTTTTGCATTTCAACTTTTTGACCGTATCATCTCCTTCATAAATACTTTCCAACTTATTACAAATTTCTTTAGTAGTTTTCAAATCCATAACTTTCAGTAATTCAAATTTTTTAAGGCTACTTAAGAGAACAAACCTTGCTTTACCATTTATTTCATAGGCCGTGATCTCATCACTTGTGCTCAATCCATTTGTAGGTATGTTATATTGATTTTTCACTGACTACCATAAATCATATCCAAGGTAAACTAGATAGCCTTCCATCTTTGTCTTTCATAATACATAGTCACTGCCATCAAACATAGGGATCTCCTTCTTGTTCACCATCTCAGATCTACTTCAAGTGGTTAAGATTTTTCTCCAAGGAACCTTGCCCAGATACCAATTATTAAATGAACAAGACAACTAAGAGGGGGGGGGGTGAATTAGTTTACCTTGAACCTTCAAGAACCCTCATTAATATTCGGATCCAAATTTGTATATTAAACCCTTAATCTATTATGATGATTTAATATGAAAAGAAAATAACATAAATTGAAACAGATTTAACACCATGCACAAGAGAAGACCAGATTTACGTGGAAAATCCAAGGGAAAAACCACAGTGAGGATTAGCTCACAATATAAGTAATTGCAAAACCGGTTACAAAGGCTCACTGCCAGAAGGGGCACACTGCCCTGAGAGGCTCACAACCAAGGCTCATTTCCAAAGTAGAAAAAGAAGATAGAGAATAAATGTTACACATAGAACGTGATCTCAATGCAACATAGAATCCACCACAATAGATCCAACACCTTTGCAGTCTATTTGAATGATTGTAGACACCTTCTGCTCACTGCACCTGGTAATCCAACACTTGAAAGGTCGCACTGCTCTACTTAATTTCACACCTTACTGTTATCAACAGGATCTGCACTCACATGCAAGGTTGAGAAGCTTTGCAATCCTGTGTAACATGGGATCAAACTCAGGTTGTGGGTGACCTGTAATGAGATTGAACCTCTGGATTCTAGGCCAACTTCCTATATGATCTTCTTATTATGGACTAAAAACTTTGATGGAAAAGGGGAAAAAGGCTTGAGATGAATGCATAAAATAAACTTAAAACTGTGGGTGTTGCACCTAATTGATATTTATGAGCAAATTGTTTCACAACTGATTATTACTGAATCTATTTTCACATCTCAAATTGGAAAATCTAATCACATAAGTGTTTCATCAGAAGGCCTGATAATCCATTCTTTATGAAGGAAAATGATATTTTCACAACCTAAAGGAGAGGATAAATTAACAACACAACTTATGACCTGTAACTTAAAATTGCTTTTTTCAAGCACATGCATTCATGAATGTGACAAGAATTTAAAGGCTTTGAAATCAAACACATTAAATCCACATCTAAAACATTCAATAAATACAAAACTCTAGAATCTGAGAAGGTTAATACTGGATTGTGATAATGAAAAGAAGGAAATTCTGCAAATGACAAAACTCAATGAACTTGTAAAAGTTGATGCATAATCTATTAAGCTATAAAAACTGAGTTACATGAAGTCTCTTTGCTGAAGGCAAAGGTAGAAAACAAGAACCGGTGAAAAATGACTAAGTCATATCACTTTATACAAAAAGCCTCTCCAAGGCGTGAAGGTGAAACTGAAAGTCAATCTCAATGTGAAAAATGATAACTCCAAAGCAATCCACGAGCACAAATAAAAATCTCCAAAAAGAATGCCCAAACTCATGCAAAAATGAGTGAACTCAGGCTAAAACTAGCTGTCAACTCGTAACTAACCCATGGAGCACACAAACTGAACTGAAAAACTCTCAAAAAGTGGGTCCAAGCATGCAAAAATCATCTCGTTTCTATCAATCCGCCCAAGATAATTGGAACTTCATCCCTGTATGATGATTTTCAGTTGATGATCTTTGATCTCCCAGTTCCATCTGCATCTTTGCATGATTTTACTCAAGGAGGTTAAGTAATTAAATATTAAAAATAACCAAATGTATGATTATTTTAATATCTAAAGTGAAAGGTATCTCCTTATTCATCTCAATTTAAATATTAATTTAATTACACATTAATATTTAATTACATATTTGCTCCAAATAAAATCATGTAAAAAATACATGAGCCAAAGTGTGTCTAACACTTGTGGAAAGGAATAATATTGTAGTTTTTTAGCTTCTCCATACGTATGGCTCACACATTTTTTTGCTTTCCTTTTTATTTTGCATGACATGTACTTATAAAATATCTATAATTGCAAGGTCCATTTCAAGCAAAATCGTGCAAAAATAAAGGAATTTAATCTCTAATCAAAACTTCAATGAACTGAAGTTGATTATGCACACACAGGCTCCTAAAATCAAAGGTCATTTGACTTTATAAGTCATGGACCATGGGGAATGAATAAAAAATAATGATTATTTAAAACCATTAGCAAAAATACCCCATGTCAAATTAGGGCAGACAAAAGCATCGAACCCTAAACAATTATCATCATTTTGCATTTTGACTTTGATGAGGAGACTTTGTTGTGCCACTGTGGTGAGAGCAAAGGTTTCAGCTATGAAGCTTTGGAGCTCATATTCGAGCCTCTGTAGCTCGATTCCTCTTTTGTGAACAATGGTAAATTGATTTCCAAGCCATCCTGTGGCTTCTTCTTATTGTCTCAAGTTATTTCCTGCTTCATTTTGTTAACAGAAAGGCCTCTAAGGCCGTGACCATGCATTTTTTCTTCTGGCTTTTTAACCCCTTTGTAATACTTTTTTTTCCTTCGTTTCATTCTCGGCTGTTGTGTGAGCTCAACTTATACATTTTGAAGCTCAAAAGGCTTAGACTCGCGGGCTTATGGTTCTCCAAAAGGCAAATAATGGTGAGTTTCATTTTTGCCTTTATTTCTCTCTTAAAATACAAGCTTTTGGAAGCTTTTCCTATAGAAAATGAGTTGATAAATCTTTTATGAATAGAAGAACATCTCCAGGTTGTGGCCATTGAATGTATCTTTTGTCTTTGTCTTCATTTAGTACAGGCCGCGACCATGCTTTTCTTGATCTGGGTATTGTAAAACTATGAAAGTATTACCTTTCACCATTTCTTGGGTCTAACCCACAACAATATCTATACATTTTTTGTATTTATGATAAGACCCACTTATGGGTAAATTGTAATAACCAAAAGTCTTCATTTTCCTCACTAAAACCCCATCTGGGTATTGTAAAATGCTCCCTCTAGGTTGCGAGCCTTGCATGCTCAATCTGGGTTTTTGAAAAACATTGTATTTTCCATTGTTGTTGTGTATTCCTTGAAATTTGAAGCCATGAGAAATGATGAAACTCTACAATGCTTGAAACTAAAATCACCAAACTGTAACATGTTATGGCACTATTGTTGCTTCTCTTTTAATGGTATTACTTCTGCTAAGAGTTATTGCTACTCATTGTCATATTGCTTCTCATTGTCATGAGTTTATTGCTGCACTTAGACTCCATTACAATCCTTGTGCTCTTGTGCCTTCATTATGCCATGAAAGGTGATTGTGCTTAAAGCACTAAATGCACTACCCCATTTCATGATTGTTCTTGATATGACGCTCCTTTTCTATTGAATACAAACCTGTTTCTCTAAGTCCCTTATAGACTATGAATGTACTTCAAAAGTTGTTAGAAATAGTTTAAATGAATTGATTCCTTGTTTTCCCTTCAGTATAAAGGGGCTCAATACCACATTGAAGTGCAAAAGTGAATGCAAGGTAGAGCTGAAACAAGATAACAATGATGTTAATGATCCTTCAACATGTTTACTTTTATATTGTTCTTCTGAATGATGAGCAAGAGGATGTTTTGCTCAATCTATTTTCATCATAGTGAATTAAAGGCTGCTTTTATGGATTTCTCTTATTACAACAGTCCTTTCTTGATGACTATTTTGAATATTTGTGACTCTTATGTATTGATGATACATTGAAATGATGCTTATATTATTGTTATGAGTTGGGCTCAACCCTTGTGGGAGCCACATTTCTCACCACTCACAACAACATTTGTTGATTGAAATGATTTGATTATACATATTCCGCACACTAAACAAAGATTAGCAAAATAATTAAAGCTGAAAGCTTCCATTGAACTTCGTGCTCCTTGAACATCTGCCTTTTTATGACTTAATCATCTGGTGAATGCCTGATTGGATGTGTATTACATTTTTGTTGGTAATGTAGGCATGAAGTAGGATGTGATTTATCATTGCTCTAACACCATCTTTTAACAATCTTGCAGGAAACCATGGAGCTTGGAGTTTCATCAACCTCGAGGCACTAGAGACAACAACTTGAAGACTTTGAGTAAAAATGATTCATCATTACAGGAAATGATGAATCATTCCCCTTCTTTCATGTTTACATTATCTTCAGTTGTGTAGTTTACAACCTTATTTTTATTCATTATTTGATTATAAAAATCAAATTAAGTTACTCGACTTGTGTGGACTTTGGTTTTACAATATAATAAAACAACAACATTATACAATTTTATGATTTTCTATAATTACTTGCATAATAATACTGAAAATTCAAAAGTAATCAGATTTGTTCAACAATGAATACTTAGTAGAAATTTTGGTACCTTTCAATGAGGAATGCAATTCAGCTTCTACCTATTTTGAGTTGGCTAAAAAATAGGCACCTACAACTCTACAATTTGTATCATTCACATTACACACTTCACACTTTCATCTATCTTGACCTCCTTCAAAAATTCAACTCATACTTATACATCCTTAACCTTGAAACCTTTCTAAGATCGGCTATGCACCTCAAACATGCAAATTCAAATTAGGTCAGCACTAAAACACTTCCGTGGTGGGTAGAAATGAATGAAAACCACATAAAACTAATTGGGACCCATATCAACAACACTTCTCAACCACACGTTTCCTTAAGCAATTTTTATCCTTCGCATGTAGTGTAAACACCAAGTGGGTTGTTACTCGTGCAAACACCATTAAAATTTTAAGTACATGCTTCCTCAAACCCAAGGATGAATTGAAACCACCACCATGCTTTAAAATGATCTACAGAATATTCTTGAGAACACCCTAAGCTCCAGCAAACTCCTTCACAACAACTTCCACTTGAAGAATGTACAAACCCAATACACTCAAACTACTCTTCCATACACTGTTACTTGAAAAAATATCTTCTAAAGAACCAAATGTCAAATCCTCTTGACTGAGGTAAACTATCAACACCATAAACACACCTTCAAAATCGCAAGACTTGAAGCATAATTGCAAAGAAATGTGGAGCTGAAACATTTCTCCTAGACACCTCTATAATGCACAGTCACATACTGGTGAACACAACTTCTACTGTACAATGATCCAACATACCATCTCTTGAATATAACACCTTTGAACATCTCTCACCAACATATTTGAATCACATAGGCAAATATTCAACCTAAAAGAAATGTAGAGAAAAACCAAAACATCTCTCGGTAACCTAGAACAACACTGCAACACACTTCCTCTTTTTATCAAATTTTCTCAAAAGCACTTGGAAACCAAGCACCAAAGACACATACACAACATATTCAACACTACTATATCCATACATAGGAACTTATGAAAGCAACACAGAGGTTAACATCAATAGCTTAATTGATGACAAAATAATGCAACAAATCAAAGCATAGACAACACAAACTATTCATCTTCAACACCAATCTCCCTCAACACATACAATTGACATCAATGACAACACAAGCTTCTTTACATGAATGAAAAAACTGATCTACACATACTTGCAACAAAGAAGAATACTATAACTTAAAAGATAAATAGATTATAGCAAAATGATATGAAAGAGTAATAGAAATCCAACTTATGAGTGGTCCAACCTCTTGCAAAATCCACACGAATGAAATACCTACACACACGGAGATGGAAAAATGTTGGGGTTGTGTTTTGGAGTTTTCCTTGGTTAAACACCCGCTTTGGTATTTCCACCTCCAAAGATAGCAAGATAATGCAATAAAGTAAAATTTAACCTCTCCTCTACGTTCTTGGAGAAGCCAAAAGAGGAAGGAAGAGAGCCTTGAGAGCATAAGACGATAGTGCCAATGATGTAGATCTTGAAACTTGTGAGAAAAATGGTGTAGAAGAAAAAAGCAGCAAGAACAATGGTGTATAAAGATAATGGAGTAAGAGTGTGAAGTGAATAAGGAAGAAGTGAGTGAGATTGAATGAACGAAATTAATTGAATTGAGAGAGGTAATCTCAAAAGATATTTTGGAGGTAAAGAGACATTTTTGGGCAGTCAAGGTTCACAGGAGGTGTTATAGTCATAGGGTGATAGAGAATCATAATGTCCCAACATCCACTGACCTAGGAATCTTGTTAGGACACTAGCATGACACGTAGACATCTGCATGACACAAAGGAATCCACAATAAAAAAATCCCTCACCAATGAAAAATGACAAAACACGTGCAATAATGAAGGGTAAAGATGGCAGATTTTTGCGTTGTCAACCTTATAAGGCTAAGGTGAAGGTGATGTTGTGGAAAATTTCACTAGGGTGCAATTTTACACCTCAAATAGGTCCAAACTAGGCCCTTAAGTGGTAATGAAATTTCAAAAAAATAGAGTTAGGCAACTTGACATAAAAATTTGAATAGGTTATTAATTGTTGCCACTATTTTTAGTCACCCTTACAAAAAAATCATGTCATATCTTTGAAGTGAATCAAACTATGTCTTTTTGTCGCCTTTTCATTCTATTTTGTAAACCTACGTTGGGCGTCGCCTAAGTTTTCAAACCTCCCTCACCTGACGGTCTTAAAGTCCAAATTGAAATCTATTTTATGTTAGTTTTTTTTAAAGTTGTAAGTGTTGGGTCACCAAAGGGATTTTATAACCGCCAAAGTTTACTGAAGGTGGAAAAGAGGAAACAATAAATGGATTATTTTAGAGCTTAGAGCAGTTTTGAAACCTTTATCGATTCCCAAAAGGGTTTCTTAAACCTAATTTTCCCTATGGCAAATTCTTCAAAAAGTTGAGCATCTTTCCTAAGAGCTTCTTTTTGAGGAATTTATTAAAAGAGAAACTTAAAGGCATTTTGAGGGTTGATTTGGAGTAGCGAGTGATGGATTTATTTCCAAAATTGGGGTAGACTCCGAAGATATTTTGAAAACTATACCCAAAATCCAATATTTGTGCATTTGAGCTGTAATGTGTTATTATTCCAAGAATTCATTCATGGAAGGAAATAACATTATAAAAAAAGTATTGAAAAAAGAATAACATTCAAAATACACCGCTAATGAGATATATTGCAGACATGGAAATTAAGGAGTGCATTATAGAAATGAAAAGGTGGAAATAAAGCAAAGAACTTTGAAAGCCTTCACATCATATAATACAGATTCAAAAGCCAAAAAGATATATATTCATATATATATTTTTTGTATTACATAGCAAAAAGAGGGTTCCATCACAAGAGGTCTCAAGAAGAAAGTGTGAAAATGAGGATCCTGATACCCTCTATCACCTCCTGTAAATGTTAAATCTATGCAGGGGAGAAGAGGTTCTCATTAAACTCCACAAAGTGCACGAAGGTCTCCAACATATTGCATTCCAATCTAGCATGGAGTAGGACAACTTCCTGTTTGGCCTACTTGTTTCTCAACATGATGACAATGTAGATTGCATCGCCCACCAGACCCACTCATGGAAATTTTGACAGACTCCCTAAGGCATCCTCAAGACATGGCAGGGAAACTGGTCTTGCTAGGTGCTCAACAACATGGATTCCCCACTCAAAATTCACAAAAGTGTAGACAACATTGTAAATGAAACACTCTAGTAGACCAGAGTTGTGTACACCCACCTGGGACAAGAAGTGTTCATTGATTATCTTTTAGATAACCCCCTCCTCCACATCGCTGCAGATGAGGGAGATCTCCCTAAGTTGGTCTATGACCAACCTCCACACAACACTACATTCCACACCATCAATGGTGAGGAAATCACTCTTAATTAAAAAATGACATCACTGGAAGAACTTGACATATCTGAGACTATGATTATCATTATGTAAAATGAGAAGCGCTTCAGGTAATTTATAGAATGGGAGGAGTAAGTTAGTGGAGTTCGCTTGGAGGTAATTAATGCAAGAAAAGACACTCAAATTGCCTCAAACTTAATGAGCTTGGTGAAGTGATGTGATGGTAATTTAGTAGAGTGGGTTTTGGCATCAAATAAATCTTTTGCATTTAAAAGATTTGTACAAAAATAATCTTAGGTGGCATATTATAAACTGCTATAAGTGAGAACTTGCAAACTATTCATACGAGTATGTTGCCATGGGGCCTACAAGTAGAGAATGTTGATTCATCCCCTCATCTTGTCAATTAAAAATTGCGACACAATCATAACCACTCTTAAAATAGTCATTAATGACTATGTGGCATGATCATAAACAAATCGGTTGGTATCCCGCAAGCTGCTTATTCAGCTAGATGACAATTATCATTCTTCCAAGACTCAATTTCCAAGAAAATCCTACCTGTTATACTTTTAAAACTATAAATATGTTTCATTTGGATATTGCAAGAGTCTAAAATTTTGATCCCCCTTGCACTGTGATGCACGAGAGAGAATCAATCTAAATTGAAGGATCATTTTTGCAATTTTGATTATTTGTTGTAGATGTTTATTATTTGTGAGTAGTAAATTTTGAATGAAATACTTAATGATTATGAATAAGTCTGTGAGCTTTGATAGGTGTTATGGATATTCCTTCCTTGTGAGGATGTGCTATTATTTGGTGTTTTGTTCATCTATCTTCAATGAATGTTGAAATTGCAGTATGTCAAGTCAGCTTACTATTGATAGTCTGATTTGTGAGTCATGATATGGATAGTTTTTCCATTTACTTTTCAACTTAGTTAGTCATTTTAAATCAATTTCAACTACATCTATTTCATGGCTATGGATAGGTGTTAGTCTACCTTTTCTGCTTTCTAGTTAAAAAAGCATACCCTGGTTTCATAAAATTCAAAAAATTAAAATTTTATTAGAGGAGGGAGTTGTACCTCAACTAAAATTCAAAGGAAGATTACCAATGCAATGGTGATCTATCCAACTGTTGGTGATCGATTAGTTCTTCTTTTGGGCAAAATGGAGTCAATTTAAGTTAATCGTTTAAAGGAAAATTTTGTCAACCAACATTAACATAATTTGAAAAATATATAACAATAGAATTTATAGAAAATTGAATGTAGTTTTTAAGCTACTAGTCCTATTTTGGAAAAAAAACAAACCTAGTTGGTGAAAATTTGAAATTTCAATGTAGTAGTACTAAATTTTCAAGAAAAAATAAAAAGTAGGTGAACATTTGACTAGCCTAAGTGCAAGCAATTTTTTTTTTGAAACTTTCAATATAAGTAGAGGACACATGCCTGGATGTGTCACATTTTTTTTTGTAATTTTTTTACAAGTAAATAATTAGTTATGATTTTTTTATTAGAACTTTTTAAAAATATTAAAACATGTTTGTCTAGCCACCATAACTTGGTCAAAAATTTATGAAATTCAATTTTTTTATCCTATAGTATGGGAAGCATAAAATGTGTTGCATCTTTTAGATTAGAAAAATGTGAAATAGTTTAAGAATTATAGATTTTTTTCAATCAGTGTATCAATTAGGACTTTAGTCATAATGCATGTAGAAAATCAATAATAATTATCTATTAAATTCAAAATAAGACATCTTATATTAGTGGAAAGTTGACAATTTGCTTAATAAACCATTTTCATTTCATCAAATTCAGATAAAAAAAGTCATTAGCCACAAGGGTGAACTTTGGAAAACTAAGGAAAATTTCTAAACACATTTTTGCAGTTGACTTTCCAAGTATGAAACCCCCAAGCCAAATCCCAAGGCAACCTCAAGGGAAATCTTGAGGTTGTTGATTTTGTTAGAAAAATGGATATTCGTTTCAAACAAGTACCTGTTCAGAATGGATATCCGTTGCTTTTATTGTTTTTAAAATATATTTTTTTGTATTAATTATAGAATAAGCAGAAAATACAAGTAATAAAGTCTGAAAGTTCCACCCCAAATCAGATCATAGTATCACCAAAAAACAAAACCCAGACCCCCCTTTACAATAGAGAAAAGAGAAGAAACCAACTTCCAAACCCCTTAGATTACCCATTACAAAAAACTAGCATGCCCCAACTAGGAGCAATCAAAAGAAGTCCAATGATTACCCTGTATCAAAAGGAATTAGCAACCCCAAGTTTTCAATACAAAATATATAAGTAAATACTATGAACAGGAATATAAACAACTATTTACAAATCAAAAGGATATGTAAAAGGATTGTCCACAAAGTGCACTAATCAGCTCCATGACCACCACTTAGAATCACCAAGGCATGTGCAGCAGATAATTCCTCTTTTGTAGGCCTAACATTTTGACTCCTACTCTTGGCTTCATTATTTTGTCCCCCTGCAATATCATGACGGAAAGCTTGAAGAGCCCTCAAGAACACATCAACACCTGGATGCCCCTCTGGCCACAAGTGCCCATATCTTGATTCCATTATGTCTATAGTAACCTGCCCATTTTCCAAATAGCTCCAGAATTTGTCCTTTGATATAGCCATAGTGATATAAACCTGCATTGCAATGTTATAAAATATGAGTCTCCTAGAAGACTCAGTAAGCAACCTTTTTCTCCCTTTAAAGACATCTTCATTCCTTGCTTTCCAAATAAGCCAAAGAATATTGGAGGACAAACACAACCAAAAATGCTTAGCAGATTTCCCCATCTTAGTATTATGCATGAACAAAATCTTCTCAAGCATCAACTGCCCATTGGATGTTCAAATATCTTGCCCATTACAGAAAATTTTCCAGACTTCTTTTGTAAAAATGCATTCCAAAAAAGATATGATTAAGGGTTTCAAGAACTCTACAAAAATTGCAAACTATAATGTCATCAATTTTGCATTTGAAAGAAAGTTCCTGTAAAATAAGGAGCCATCTAAAACAAGCTTGTTTAGCTTCAATCTGTCTAACCCAGTTATTCTGATTTTTTTTTGCCATTGAGTTTTGTCCCACTGTTGATTCCAAGTTTGGTTCAAATGATTAGTTAAGTCAATGTGACCTATTAGAATAATATAAAGCTCTTTAACCTTAATATTTCTTATATTGGAGCCATTTCTCCATTGAAATTCTTTAAATTGTTCAAGATCATTTTTGGTTTTCACAGGGAATTTTATCTAGTTACAGGCCTCTCTTAAGACTGAATATGTTCTCCAGTTAGAGGGGGGAAGATTGAATTTAGTATTCAACTCATTCCAACCCTTCAATTTTCCATCTTTCAAAATATCACTAAAATGTCTAATGCCAAGGGAGGCCCAATGTTTTGTAGAGCAACCTTGGATTAGAGCCAAAGGCCTCCCTTTGTGTTGCAGATTCCACCAGATAGACCTATGGGACTGGATAGTCCCAAAATCCCCATTGATGAACTGGTGATTATCTATATGCTTTTTCATCACCTCCCAGGCCTTCCAGATAGTACTAAAAACACTGGACCCTGTAGGTAACATGCCCTCCTTCCTGCAAAGAATATCACTGATAGGCAAGGACTTCGAAGCCTTTGCACATTTAGGCACAACTTTGAGAATATTCTATTAGATAAGGACTTTCCAAGGCTCCCCACCATCCAAAGACCCTAGAATCCATTTTGAAGCAAGGGCTATGCCCTGCAACTTCAAGTCTTTCAATCCAAGACCACCTTTATATTTTTCAATGATGCACCAATCCCAGTTAACAACATGCCTTTTCCTCTTCCCTTTCCCATCCGACCAAAGAAAAGATCTTATCCTTTTATGAATCTCATTAATTTGATATGAATTAAAGAACCACACAGAAGCAAAGTAGATGCTATAAGAAGAGAATCTTCTGACAGACTTGTATCCTGCCAGTAAAAGAAAGGAATTGCCTATTCCACTTGGAGATCTTCTTCTCTATTTTATCCCAAATCCATAGCCACATTTCCTTCAATTTTGGTTCCACAGCAAAGGAAATCCCAAGATATCTAACTAGTTTGTGGGGACCACCCCACTAAAGCCCACACTTAGTAATCCAATCTAGGGATCTATCAGTCTAGCCCAACAACCAAGACTTAGAGGGGGCAAGCTTTGCACCAAAATCTGAACAAAATATATCCAATTTCCTCACTAGATTAGCAAAATTCCAATCTTCCATCAGAAGCAAAATGGAGGTATCATCAACAAATTCGAGATTAAGAAGCTCATTCTCATCTAGCAATCTGACTCCTCTTATCCTTGGAACTAGAGCATTCTCCCTCAACAAATAATGAAGGGAATTAGAGGCAATGAAAAACAGTGTCGAGGCCAAGGGGCAACCTTGTCTTATAGAACTCTCCGGAGGGATCTCTTGAGTGGGTACACCATTAACCTCAACCTGAGCAAAGGCATCTCGGAAGAGAGTTCTAACCATTTGACAGAAGGCCTCAGGGAAACCAAAAGCTTCCAACATCAACAACAAGAAATCCCTTTCAACCCTGTCATAAGCCTTTTCAAAGTCTAAGAGCATCATTGCAACATTCTGGTTTAAAGTTTTATCCCAATTCAAGGCCTTCCAATTGGTGATGAAATTCTCAAGAATATACCTTCCTTTGATAAAACCAGTATGTGTAGAATTTATTATACAAGGAAGGATTATGGCCACCCTGTTAGCCAAAATTTTGGCCAAAATCTTGTAGGAAACATTTAGAAGAGTAATGGGTCTCCAATTTTTTATTAGGGACCTATCAACATCTTTAGGAATCAGTTTGATCACTCCTTTATTAATCTTATCGCCAAGGGAACCCTTCTCAAAGGCTTACCTATACAAAAGAAAATCATCACAAATCCACTCAATAAAAGATTTATAGAATTTAGCCGGTAAGCGATCAGCCCTGGGGGATTTATCATCCTTTAGAGAGAGAATGGCCTTTTTAATATCTTCAAGGGTCACCTCTTTCCCCAACTCCTTTGACATATCCTCATTGATCTTCTTTGGGATGAGACCCTTAATATTTTCTCTAGCTCGAACATTGTCCCTCCCCTCTTTTTCTGAAGAGAAGATCCCTTTATAGAACTGGAAAAAGTGATTTCTTATCTCATCTTGATTAAACATTGAGGAACCATCCACAAAAATGAAGTCAATCTATTCTCTGGCTTTTTTTTCCTTGATATATCTAAAAAAGAATTTGGAACCTTTGTCCCCATTTTCCAACCAATTCATCTTAGCTCTAACCTTAAGCCCTTTGATTCTCCTATTTTGAAGCCTTCTCAATGAATCTTTAGCCAAAGCCAATTTATCTATAAGGGCTTCATTCGTGGGGTTGGACTGCAACTCAAATTTAGCTCAGAGAAGATTATCTTGGAGCAAGACCTCCTTTATTTGATAGTCTTTAGCTTTTTTCCTCCCAATAGTCCAAAAGAGAATTTTCCACCCATTTGTATTCACTACCCATCTCTCAATGGGAGACATAGACTTTCACATCCATTTGTTGATTTGCCTAAGACATAGGATAGCATTCCTACAGTCCACATCCTTCAAGAGACTGGTATTTAGACAAAAAACTATTACTGCAACCAACAACCTTAGGCATCCCATCCTTCAAGCAAAAGGAAGCCCTGATGGGATGATGATCTGAGAGAGTGAAAGGGAAAACCTCAATTTTGCATCCATCTTTCACCAATGAAGCTGAGAAGAAGTCCTTGCTGATATAAAATCTATCCAGCCTGCAATAGATTCTTCTACCCCCTTTCTGAGCATTGCACTAGGTAAACCAAATTGCATGGGTGTCCTTCTTATGACCTTCAATAGGATCTTCAATCCTAAGCTTAGATTCCATCCTCTGCCAATAGAACCTTTCATTTCCTTTCCAATCACAACCTGTTCCACCCCATTTATCCTCTTCCTTTTCCACAAAATTAAAGTGGTCTCCAATAATCCACGGGACATCTTGCAGGGAGTAAAGCCAGTTCCAGAGCATGATTCTTTCTCTATAATCATTGGGGGCATAGATTGAACATACCCCAAAACATCTTTAATCTTTCTTTATAATCACCCACACTGCCCTATTGCAAGGAGAGACCCTGAAGTTGGCCACATATTATGCCCAATTATTAGCAATCAAGAGGGCAACACCCCCCTTGCCTTTATCATGATTAGTAGTAAATTGTGAGGCATCTTTCCATATAACTCTTAGGCTTGTTTCAAGGGTAAAGCCAACCGCCTTAACTTCTTGCAATAAAACAAAATCTTTCTCCTTTTTTCTGAGCAAGTAATCTCCTTACCACATGTTTCCTATCAAGGGATTCAAGTCCCCAAACAATCCAGGAAATGCAATTAACCTCCATTAGATTTGTTCACTAGAGGGAGGTCCTTTATCACTCCTAAAAATGTCAAAGCACTTAGGAAGCCTGGCTTCTTCTTCCACCCTCTTTGCATTAGGGGTTATGATCCCACTAAATTTCTTCCTCTTATCCTTCTGAGGTTGGGAGAGATCCTTATCCATAGGCGATTTATTAGCATCTAGACCTTTCTTTTTCCTATATCTCTAAGTCTTCCTCATAACAACCTCCATGGGGTTCTCCTTCCCATCAGTGGTATCCTTGGTAGACAACAAACCTAAGTCATCTGCAAAATTCATGGCTAATAGTGAAGCAAAACCATCAGAGCTCATCAGTCCATCAATAAGGTTAGGAAGATTCTCTAGCACATTGGGAATCACAATCTCATGCACTTTCTCATTTCCCACCACAAAAGATATGGTTTTGTAAGCTCTAGGGGCTTCTGACTTAGTCACCAAGTCCCCATTGGGGAGGGAGGCCAAACCAACATCAATTTCCATTAGGTCCCTCATTCCGGAGAACATCCAAATCCTAGAGACCATCCCTAGCTTCCAGAATCTTATTTTCAACCCTAGGGGTTCGAGAAATCATTTTACTGCCCTCATCCAGAAGGCACCCTTCAAAAAGAAGGTCCTCCACATTACTTTCTTTGAAGACTTTAGAGTTAAAAGTGTAAATTTATTTTTCTTGATCTGATTTATTCTTTGTGTCATTAGAAGCTTTATTTTGCATCATTTTTAGAAGAGCCAACTATTGAGCATTCAGTTTTAGATTGCTTTCTAGTTTACCTTAACTCCTTGGAGCCTCAAGCATGGAATCCACATTTCCTTTCAATTGATCCTCATTCAATTTATTGCCTTCCTTTAAATTATACTCCAATTCAGAGAGGAGAGAGGATAAATTATCTTCTACATTAGTTACTGCATCTACATTCTTCCTCAAGTTAGAATTTTCCTCTTGCGAGGGGTTAACCCCTATTGTTTTATTGAAGCTAGGGTTTGGAAATCGTTCATCAAGTTGTTGTGGGGTATGGGGCTAGACTACATCAAGTCCCCAATAGTTTTATCATTATTTTTTGCTCGGCCCTCCAATTTAGAGGTTGTTTTATTATTCCTATTGTTACCTTTATCCATACCACTAGAGGCGGTTTTAACATTTGTTCTATTTCTTATAAGAGGGAAATTCCTTCTTATATGTCTTTCACGCCTGCATAAATAGCAAGCATTAAGTCCTCCCAGGGCTTCAATTTCACAACAAACATTGCTGTATTAAGCTATATTTCAATGGCTCACAACTCTTTACAGAAGAAAGGCTTGCCATTATCTTTCTCTTGTGGTATTTTGGTCTAACTGATTCTGGTTTCTAACAAAGGGAAACCAGAACCCGAGCATTAGAGTGAGGAAGAGGGGTTTTGGTATCATCAATTTTTAGCACACTTCCATATGGTTCCAACAAGAGCGGAACAAATTTCCAAAGCCGAGGTGGGACATGTTTAATAGTTAACCAACACGGGCTGGAGAGGGCAAGGACCTCCTCCTCCACGACCTCCGAATTCCAAGCCAAGGCCCAAAAAACCACCGTGCCCACATTCCAATATTGCTTTTTAGTTACCTCCAACTGAGAATTAGGGTTATTAAAAAATACAACATATAAACCTTTCTAAACCATATAGCAGTAATAAAACTGAAACCCTAGCTTTTTTTCCCAAACATTAGAAAACCATTCATCTAGATACTTCCTCGTCAGAACCCTATTAGGGTTGACAACCACAAAAAAAATGGTCATTTTTACTAGTCTATCTCCTCTAAAATAGCCTCATTCAAAGTGATGTTAGGAATCAAAACATCTTTTAGGGGAGAAAGCGAGGAGTGCTTACCTTGTCTTTCTCCACCATCTTCCTGTTCCCCGTCGAGCCCACTGAGCTAAAACTTGGTACCTGCTGGCAGTTTTCCTCACCCACAATGATGTCTCGAAAGGATTTTGGGGAATCATGATTGATAGATTGGATGGAGGCATTAAAACCTGAGACTCCCAGAGGATTCGTATCCCTGGCCATCAAGTCCAGATCCAAAACAAAGAGCACACATTCAGAAACACCTAGATCGAGCCGTCGGTAAAACCAGAAGGACTCAACACCTCAACACAAACCGGACACTCCGTAGGAGAACAAAATTGTTAACAAATGTGGAGGAGGCCCAAGCCTCCTCCATGGAAGGGAGACTTCACACGCACGCAGACCAAGTTTTTGCAGAGCACTTCAAACCCTTGCGAAAGCTTTCTAAATCTCTTTTTGTCTTTTTAAAATATTTTATATTATTAATAATATTTTGAATTATATAATATAATATAATATAATATAATATAATATAATATATATACTATATACTATATACTAGATATACAAGATATAATATACATTATATTATGTAATATATTATATATTATATATTATAACTATATAAAATATATAAAATATATATTATATATTATATACTACATTATAATATATATTTAGAGAGAGAGAGGGAGTGAGAGAGAGTTATCTAGGTAGGATGGAAGGGATAGAGTGAGGGAGAGACTTGAGAGAGAGAGGGAGGGAGTGAGAGAGTTATCTAGGTAGGGTGGGAGGAAGAGACCTGAGAGAGAGGGAGAGAGAAAGTTATCTAGGTAGGGTTGGAGGGATTAGGGAGGGAGGGAGAGAGAGTTATCTAGGTAGGGTGCCCAAGGGAGATGTAGTACCCCTCTGTTTGTTTTATGTTACTGATAGTTACTTGTTTGTATTTGGACATTATTATACTTTGCTTGGTGTTGGTTCAACAGTTATGATGATACTTTACCACTAATGTTTATGTTTATGCCATGATTAGTAGATCAATTTAATTGATTGTGTGGATTATTCTTGCTATGGGCACCATGTGATTGTTTGATCTATACAAGATATAATATACATTATATTATGTAATATATTATCTATTATATATTATAACTATATAAAATATATATTACTATATGTTATATATTATATATTATATATTATATACTACATTATAATATATATATTTAGAGAGAGAGAGGGAGGGAGTGAGAGAGTTATCTAGGTAGGGTGGGAGGAAGAGACCTAAGAGAGGGGGAGAGAGAAAGTTATCTAGGTAGGGTAGGAGGGATATAGGGAGGGAGGGAGAGAGTTATCTAGGTAGGGTGCCCAAGGGAGATGTAGTGCCCCTTAGTTTGCTTTCTGTTATTGACACTTGTTTGTATTTGGACATTATGATACTTTGCTTGGTGTTGGATTCACAGTTATGATGATTCTTTAGCACTGATGTTTATGTTTATGCCATGATTAGTAGATCAATTTAATTGATTGTGTGGATTATTCTTGCTATGGGCACCATGTGATTGTTTGATGTATGTTCTTATCATGTTGTTAGCATCTGATTATTGTGTGTTGATGTATTTTGGTGAAGGGGAACAGTTTCACATCACTCACTTGTGAGTGCCCTACGACGCTGTGACTTTCCTTTCACGATGTGTTTGACTGTTTGACTATGCATATGCTTGACTGTGTGGTTTTTTGTAGGTTGCAGGTACTAGGCATTGACTCCACTTGAATTTTCAAGTTTGAGCGTGTCTTAAACCCAATGGAATTCGTTGATGGAGATAGCATTTGTTCCTTGTTTAGCCATCATCTTTGATGAGGATGAGTATCCGTTGTTCCACCCCGGTAGTGCTGTTTGTATGTGGTTTGGTTCGTCTTTGTTGTTGTGGTCTTATTTTCAACTTTGCCTTGGGGTCAGGTATTGCTTGGTAATTTTTACATTTGATTTAAATTTGGTCGATTAGTGCTTTCATTAATTATTACATTAAAATAAAGTTATTGAAATTATAAAGGCATTTTTGATAATTAGAAATAAATGCTTTAATTGAATTGTGGTTTTGATAAATAAATATTATGAAAACCTTTATTAAGTTTAAATAAATTAAGTTTGTGTCTTAATATTGAAATATTAAAATAAATACATCGTTCTTTCAAGGGGTAAATGCTTTTGAACGAGCTATGAACGAATACAATCATTCAACAATACCACCCAATGGGGTTTGAACCTTGGTGGCAAGAACAACAATGCCACCTTTAAACCATCACACCATGCCAATATTGGCAAAATAATACATTTGTTCAAACAAAGTTAAAATAAAATATTAAATTAATAAATAAAATATTTTAAAATTGATATATTATGTGCAAATAAATAAGGATGTTATAAATAAATATATTTGAATTGTGGCAGTTAACAATGAATGAGAAATTAAATAAAATAATTAAATAAAGAGAGGGCATGCAATAGCAGACATTATGGAGTAGTAAATAAACTAGTTAATTTGCAAAAAGAAAGGGGGCTTTTCAACCATATTTGAAAAACTAATCTTGTTGCTTCTCATGAATGTTTTCTTGATTCTTGGAAGCTCTTCTTCTAGTTTTTGGGGGTTTTGGAATTGGTGGTTCTACTGTGGTTGAGGAGATTGGAAGTGTGTTGAAACTGCAAATTAGAGGTAGAGAGCTCTATATCAACTTTTAGCTCAGGCAATCAATTATATCCAGGTTCCATTCTTTTCAATTTTTATCTCGGTTTATGTTTGAAGTAAAAGCCAAAATGTATGATAAAATATGCCTCTGCTGATTAATGTATGTGCTTGAGATTTTCTTAATTATTTCGATAAATCCTTCTTGTGCTGAATCTATTGTTTTGCTCTCCCCTTTGTCAAAAATTTTTGTTGGGAAAATTTCTTAAATCTCCTTATTATTTAGCTTACCTTTCGAATCTGTTGATGGCATTACCTTTCTCTTTTAGTAAGTTTGAATTTTAGTTGCCTCTGAGTTCACCTTTGGGTTAAGGTGGTGTGAACTATGTAGTGTTCAAACATTTGAATATTTAATTTTCTTCCATTACTTGGGTTAACATCCTGTAGCTACATTTCTTCCTCTTTAATTCACAACTTAGTGGCAGTAGTTTCGATGCGTATACCTGAACCTTGAGTTTATTGTGATAAATTTCCCTTATGGTATTCAAATACGTATATATATATATATATTGATCAAGTAAGAAGAAGCTTTATATTAATATGGAAAAAGGTACAGAGTTTGAGCTTAAACGGAACGACCATTGGCATTATGCCATTCAAAATATTACAAAAACCCTCCACTAGGCAACTCATAAACATGAATAAACTATGAAAAACTAAACAGAGAGAGAGTATAAACTATACGTTTCCTGCATTCATACCCAACCCAGACCCACATTACCAAACAAACTGTTGTGCAAAAAACCTGAACTCCCATTTCCAAGTCGAGTATGAAGTCTAAATCAACTTGAATTTCTTTCTTAGAAATTTCACCCCAGCACTCGCCATCCTTCTATGCTCCTACATATCGAACCCCGTCACATCTAGTAGAAAGGGATAGTAGTTGACTAATGCTTCTAGATCGTTTAGCAGATGGAGATCCTTTGGTCACGGTATTCCCTTTCCCAAATGTGCAGCACCTAGAGCCTGGTTGAGACCAACCGACATGTCCTTTCTAAACAATCTCCGCATAATTACCCTGGCAACAACTTTAGGCACCCCGACGTCCAACAAACTAGCCAGGAAATAGGAGATATCAGAATGCAGCCTATAACCTTCTACATCCTCCACAAAATTCTTCCCCATTACACAAACCAGGGCTGCAAAAACCAAGTAATCCAGGTGCCAAATGAGGCGTTGGAGCCGAAGAGTGGTGATCTTCCCTTCAAACATGATCTGTCTCTTAGAGCCCTTGAGTTGCACCGACGTCACCATTCCACCCATTTCTAATTCCTTGGCTGAGACCAATAAAATAAACCTGCTCATGGCTTTGCGAATGTGATAGAAGCAAACAAAGGTTTTCCAATTTAGTACAACAAATACCGTGCTCTGTAATTATTAACAAAGAGCCTGGCAGAGCGTCCTCGAAAGGACATCACGAGATGAAATTTTTGGCGAACAATTATGTTTAATACCATCTCTAGAGCCTTCCTTTACTCGCACGTACCGCCTCTTGCACATAAATTGCCACCTTGCCTCTCACATGCCAGTCGTCCAATCAACCTCAAAACAAGAAGGAAAGTGCCTCGCTTCCCGACCCCGCCTAAGTGTCTGCCACCTCACCAGCCCTTGTGAGGTGGCACCCGCCCAACCGCCCACTATATATATAGTTACCAGGCCGTTCTCCTTGTTCTTTGTCTCGTGTTGGCTGTGGAGGTGCGGCTTAGTTCTTCTCCCCTATATTTTGGTTAGTTGTTGTGTTCAAACATCTATTTCCTACGTTTATTTCCTTGGTTTCCATATGGCGTCCCCTTAGCTTTGGATATATCTAAATTTATGTGAGGCAATATATTTTTTTGTCTACTGAGAATGGAATATCAGAAGCTAGTCTTCTAGCCGCGCGCCTAAACTTTCTTGGCCGCACTTGTTGTTGTCTATGAATCTCCATTCATTTTATGCCCTTACTTTCAATAAACATTGTATTAAATCAAACGTTTGATTTGTATAGGTTGCTAAACTTACTATAGGTTGTCATTCGGTAGTGGGAGTTGGACGAATAGTTTGATATTTTTCTTTTGATGGACTAAAGATTGTTGTTCATGCATCGCATCTCATAATTCGTTTTTTACAGTTTCTTAGTTGGTATTTGATTCCATAGATTTCAGTGAGCTTGTATTTAATTGGCAATTGATTTTTATATGAATCGTTGTATTTATGATTGGCATAGTATTCAATAGTCATAAGAAATCGATGTATAAGAAAATTTTGGCTGCCAACAGATTGTATATATATATATATAAGTACATAAATATATATATGTATATATATACTTATATATGTTTAACTATAAATGCAACTATATTGAAATCTGCCTCTTGCTTTTATGAATATATATACATATTCATATATGTATGTGTATATATATATACCCATATATGTATGTATGAATATATATAATATGGTTATAATTAAATAATGATCGTTTGTTTATAAAGGTGTTAGAAAAGAATATTTCACCTTCTAGTTAAAAGACCTATTGAGAATGAAATTGGAATTAGTCAATGCTAAGATAGATCGTGTATTTTATATTTAAATAATTGGTAGTTAGATAAATAAGGAAGTCATATTTATTTCTCCATGTTTAATATGAGTGTTGATGCCTCTTATATTCACTTGATTAATGAAGAACTTACTCCATCATGTATTTTATTAGTGTTTTAGTGGAATTGTTACTTGTGTGATGTACTATGGTTGCTCGTTGGATATTAGAATGTTATTGTTAATATATATATGTGGATTCCTTGTGTTAAATGGAATTGGGAGTCTTCCAAAGGTTTGGGAAAATTTGTATTGGTTGGAATGTTGTGTTGGATTCTTGTTTTTATACTTTTAATGTGATACTTGATGTGTTATTGGGGGGTGGGGTTTAGCCATGCATTGTTTACTCGCTTTTATGGTTGATTTTATGTGCGGGTTGGTTCATGCCTCACCATATGTGTACGTTCTTTGTGGTTTTCATTTTATGTGCACAATGGCTTTACCCTGTTGATTTTATTGGGTATCCTTGTTGCTAGTAGGGGGAGTGGCTCTCAATGGGGGCCAACACACAAAGTGGCACTAGGGTAACCCATGTGGGAGTTTCGTAACTCAATGATAACTTAAAATGAATTGGGGGGTTGGGTAGTTTACACATTAATCAAGATAAGTGAATGCCTCACCCATGCTTGTAATGCTCATTTAGGCTAAGGATGGGTTGAGAAGGCCTGGTTGGAAAGACCAACTTCCTTTTCCTCATGAAAGGAAGATTGGTTCTGCATGTGTCACCCTTCGGGGCTGGTACCTAGTGAGAGGTTGTCAGGGTAACCATAGATGGGGGCCGATGTCTAGTAAGAGACTGCCAGGGTAACCCATGTCAGGACCATGCGATGACACTCTTCCCTCTATAAACTAGTATTCCCTTGTTTGTTTCCTCCCTTGGTGTGTGATGTCCTCTGGAAGAAATGTATGATCTTATGTGTTGTTAAGTTGTTCCAGTGTTAATTGTCATTTGTTTAGCCTTGTTTGCCAGTTTTTGGTCACCTTGTTTGTTGTTGTGGGACCTTATTGCTATCTCCTAGCACAGGGGGTGGACCTTAGGGTTCCACATGGTCAGGTGGATTGTGCTTATTCCTCCATTGGGTTCCCTTTTCTTTGTTTGTGTTCGTGGTGTCTGATCATGGTGATGTGGACTTCTGCACTTGTCCTAGTTCAAGTGAACTATCTTTCATGTACTTGTATTGTACTATAAATCAGTTGTATCATGTATTGTAACCTTGATGTATAATTCCCCCAATTGATCTCAAGGAAAACATTGATGTAATATTGTAATTCATTGTTGAGCTCTCTCTTGTAAAGGGTAATGTTAATAATGTACCTTGTTTATGTTAGTTAATGAAATTGATTTTGAATGGTATCTATTGGTGGCATGTTATGGTTAATTCATATTGGTTGATCATTTAAATGTGATGGATTAAATAAAATTCTTATTGTTAGATGAATCTTGTTTATTGAGATGATAGCGATGATTTATTATTCTTGATAGTTTGGTTAATGGGATTCTTGTAGCATAGTCATGGAACCTTAGAGGACTTAGGTATAGAATGCAAGTTATTATAAAATCTGCAATCCATAATATGTTTCCCTTAAAAAAAAAATGTTCCATTTTTTAGTGTTATAGCGTGTTGTCCTCTAGGGTTTCATGGCGGGGCGTTTCAGGAGAGACCTGAAAGAGAGAGAGAGGGGAAGTGGTAGGGATAGAGGGAGGGAGAGACCTGATAGAGAGGGGAATTGGGAGGGATACAAAGAGGGAGTTATCTAGGTAGGGTGGGAGGGAGAGATTTGAGAGAGAGAGAGGGGATGTTGAGAGGGAAAATGTCCTATTTTTACCATTCTTAAATTACCCTTTTCCCCTCCATTTTTATTACTCTTCTCACCCTTCCTATCATTATTTGCCTTAGAAAAATAAAGATATTTAATAAATTATAAAGGAATTAAAACTACTAAGTCTACCAAGAGTCGTAGAAATGCTAATTTGTTTCGATGGTTAATATGGAAGGAGATAATTAAGGGTGGAAATTTGAGGTGGGATTGCAACTATATGAGCATATGGATGAGGAAGCCAGTTGCCACCTATTGCCAATACATGTTATTTAAAAATACTTTTTGTTTATTAAGATTGTTTTAATGTTATGGCCAATGACCTATGTTCTATATTTATCAAATTTTTGTTTGTTGGTTGTAGGCAAAAAAAAACCATTTTCGTATTGATTTTGGAACAGTAATAGTTATAAGACTTAGTATATATACGTATGCCTTGAAAAATAAATGGTAATTGATATATGCGAACTTTGATTTATTTTGAATATATTTGAATGGGCCTGTGTATGTGCATGATCAGCTTGGCATAAATGGGAGTTCTTACTTCATCACCAGATGAACCAAGGAGGAAGGGGCCACTTCTTGGGTTACCTAGTGGTTTCCCTGTTGGTTTATTTTAGTAATGTGTGATTTAGTTTTTTGCATAGTGATTTAATGTTTTGTGTGTACTTACTATTATGATATTGTTATTTTCAATTTGGTTAAGCACTATTTATCATTGAACAAGATAGTTACATCAATTATTGATATTCTAGTAGTGTGAATTTGTTTATTTGAAGCTTGAATCATGAATTGCATTATGGATTTTCACACTATCATTTTGTACACTATCACAGTTCCTATCACTATTCCTATCATAATTCCTATCATAATTCCTGTAACATTTTCGATCACAAAAATAGAAGTAGGAAGATTGAACCAGATTTCTACTGACATAATTCTCATGTGTTCTAACTGTATTTCATAATTTCTTAATTTACTACTTTCAAACCTTAGGCATATAGCCCCAACACCTTTCATAAGTTCTACGCTCCTGGATTAACACAAGGAACAAACTAAAATATCCCACCAAAAATCCAATTATAAACTTAAAATTTTATAATCACAGTTTTATCCCAACATTTTGGTGTCACTGTCAAGGAAATGCATTAAAGGCCTAATAATCTAGTAAGTTAAGTTAGGACTAGTGCGTCAAGGAGAAAGTCTGTGCAATTATCGACCTTGCCTGGGTAATTACCCTTGGTTTACATTGTATTAAATCATATAGATGCATGAGTCATTTTAGGGATGACAAAGGTAGACTTCTGAAATAATGTGTAGGAAGTAGCTCAACAAAACAAGTAAACCCCAAAAATGGATTAAAGCCACAATCTATGAACAAACCATCGAAAAAGGAACCGATTGAACCTGATCTTGAGAAATGTGTAATTGAATCCACTATTGTTGAGTTAGATTTGAGTCACCATCTAGCACACAACAAGAATTGCCCAAATCATTAGCCCTGAGTTTGCCAAACAATTCGCAGAATCTTACAAATTGTAAAGTGGTAAGCCTCTAAAGCGTAAGCAATCTAAATTATTTTCATCTTTGTATACACCTTAGGCATTTTAAATCATGGTCGAAAATAATAATGACAACAACAATGATCAATCTTTGGCTAATAATAATCCTGTTAATTTTGAATTTCCTATTGCCCAGCCCACAGAAGAAGCCCCTATGGAAAACATATCTCATTTTGTTTTGCTAATTTTTAGAGGACTTTCTATGGAGGATCCTGATATGTTTCTATTTGACTTTGATGCCTTATCTCATAGTTATGACTACCACAATGATGCTCAAAATCTCAAGTTTTTTCTAACTCCATTAAAGGATGCAACATTAAGGTGGTTTATGGGCTGAGGGCCCCAAACTATTCGCACATGGGAAGATATGAAAGAGAGATTTTTGAAAAAGTATCAAGAGTAGTGCAAGGAAAAGCAGGTTTGAGATGAAAAATTTGCATATGGTGCAGTGAGAGGAGGAAACTCTGGAGGATTATCTTGAACAATTTTCATTTAGTCTTCAAAGAACAAGACAAACATGATTAAATAATGATACTATAAAGATGCTTTTTCTTAGAGGAATTCGTGATGAATGCATAGATGTTTTAAATCTTATAGGGGGTGGAGACATTTCTAAATTAACATTTGATGGCATTTGTGATATTTATAGGAATTATTTGAGATCCACTCAATCGATAAGACGCTATCCTGTGAATCATGTCTCCTATGGGAGTTCAACAGGTACCACTAAGCGTGAACTAGGCACGTTACTTGATGATTTAAAAATTGATCTTTTAAGTCATATGGTAAACAAATTGATACTTTATACACACACAAAAAATAGGAAGAAGTTGAAAAGAACTTGCCAGTTTTTGTCCAATATGTCGTAAGAAACATAATAATGAATAATGTCCTTATAATAAAATGAAACTTTCTTCTTTTGAGGATGCTAGTTAAAATACCACCTAATGACCCCTTCCAACAGATATGACATATGTTGACTACACTAAAGAACCTATTTATCACATGGCTCAGTGAATGTCTTGGTCTCCACGAGTTGTGCCCCAAGGGATGATGAATGACTTATGTACACCACACCACATAGGGCCTAATAGTCAGCCTAGTTATTTTTTGAACCAATTTGGATGGTATGGTGGTTGGAAATAGCCTCCAATGTATCCACAGTGGTCAAATCAATACCAACATGCTCTACAACCGTGGAAACAAGCATGAAGGATACCACCACAATAATTTCTACAATATCCATCATATCCCACACCACCTATTGTCACCTCATATCAACAACCACAACAATTTTTGCCATCGATACCACCCACATCTAATAATTCACCATCCAACCCATCACAATCACCAAAGGAAACAACAATGCCTAGAAAACCATCACCAAAATCAAATAATAAGGTGGTGTATGTTGAAAATAAGAAGAATGAAAGCTACAATATGAACTTATACAAGTGAATGTAGATCTAAAAATCAGATTACCAAATCATAATAAACATGTGATTGCAACATACATCACAATATATAAATAAGAAAACAAAATGTGACACCAAATTTATGTAGAGAAACCATTTTGGGAAAAAACTCCACTCTAGAAAAGAGGAAAAGTATATTATTAATCTTCTAATGAGAGTAGACAATAATACACTTCACTACTGATCTTTGATGTGATGCATATATCAGGTTTGGCTAGAAATTTACTTTTTGTAAGTAAGCTTAATGATGTTGGTGTGCAAGTCTCTTTCTTGAATGGTGTTTGTAGAATGACTAGAGGCTCTATGGTGCTAGCTAAGGGTGCACAAATTCACACTTTGTATAAGCTAGATGCATGTGCAGTTCAGTGTTATAGTGCTTCTATAAAGTCAAGCAAATATGATCATGTAGAGAAAGAAGGTGTTGTTGTTGAGGGTGAAAACTCTTTGGAGATGAAGCTCCCTGATCTGTTTTACGGATCTAGGACAATTGCATTTGAATGAATAACGTTTATAATTTTAAACCCAAATTATTCAAACAAAATCAACACATGAGCCTTAATTAAATAAACATAAATAACAAAGTGATGAAAATCATAATAAGAGAGAAGAGAGAAAAATGCAAACATAGTTGATAACGAAGTTCATCGTAAAAACAACTACGTCTCTGGGTCCCTCTCCAATGAGTGGAACAATCAAATTAATTCTCCAAAAAATTAGTACAAAACTCCAGCATGGTTTCTCCCTAGTTTTACAAGAAATTTGAAAAAGCTCCTCCAAAGTCCAAGGAACAAACTCCTGGAAAGCACGGAAGTCAAGAAAAATTTCACCAAGGAATTTCTCTCTAAGTCACCACTTACCCAAACTCCTAAACTACCCCCCTTTTTATACAAGAAATTTACTCAATTTGGCCTTCAACCAAATGATTTTCAAAATCTCCCAATATCCCCTTTACAAGGTAAATATTTTAGAAAATCTCCCCTATTTACATTAAAATCACTAAATCCCCCACATAATCTCCTTTCAATAATTTTTAATATCTTTAATAGATATATTACAACCCCTTTTAATTAGTTTCTCAGACTTAGAATGTTTGTTTTAATCTTGTTGAAGGATTATAGGATTTATCCTTTTTAAATATGGAGGGTTTTTGTTTTTAAAAATGGGCAATCAGTTTTTGGTCTTTAAGAAAACCAAACGAGCTCCATATATATCTTGAAGCTGTTGAATGGTGCAACGGCCGCTAAGTCTTTTGGTCGGCTGGGGGTCACGGGTCTGACCCCCACTAGTTGTTTTAAAAACAACTTCCAACTTCTTAAACAATAAAAGTAACCGTACCCCATACATAGTTAAGCGCCTTCTGCACGGTCTGTTGGTGGAGCGCCCTCGCATCCTATAGGTGGGGGATCAACTTTGCAACTCATTTGTGCAAACCATATTGAAATTGACCCACGAAGAGGAGGTAGTGGTGTTCCACGGGTTCTTTATTCATCCAAATTAAGACACATCAGGCTTAAGCCACCATGAGACATACGTCATCCACCGCTCAAGAATTATCACGTCATGCTTAGATATCCACCCACACCAAAGACGGGATGTTCATTACTTGCATAGTTATGTTGCTACATGTCAATCCTCGGGTCACGCCATTTTCTATACCATACAAAATGTCACATCGGCATTAAAAGACGCCAACATTCTGCATACCAAAAGCAACCATTCGGGACAAACTTTGACTTGTCAGAACTTTATATGTGTATGAACTCAAAATTTTAATTTAAATAAACACCTGGAAAGAAGTCTTGACAAGCTCTTGACTTGGACACTGTCTGTGTCACTATGATTCAACCATGTTTTTCACTTTTCTAACTGCCTTCGGTACCACTAAACTTGGACCGGCCATCTACATACTAACTCCTTTTGAGCCCGCTTAAGTTTATGCTGAATCGCAATTTGGGAACTTCGGACCGCTGATGATTGTTGGGACATGGGACATTTCACCTTTTGACATCAGTATCCCCCGATTAGTTCCTCCCCACTAGAGAGCTTTTTGGACCTCTGTGCTTGATTACTCAGAAATGCTGGAGGCAGCCCCCACTTCACCAATTCCATCCATTTTTCCTTTTGCTTGTATTCATCCCCTTCAGTCCCACTATAAGGTATTCAACTGCTCCTCTTAGTGAAGCGTTGACTTTCCTGTCCAAGATGACATCCTCTGACAACTCTGACATGTACTCCAGTAAAATATCATCAACTGATGGAACCTGAAGGTTTGTGTCTTCATCCAGTATCATTGGAGGGGTACAACTTCAGATTCTCAACATTGACAACTAAATAGATGTGCATGTATGGAGGAATATTAAGGCAGAAGGTGTTGGTTCCAATATTTTTTAGGATCTCAAAGGGACCATACCAAATGAACTTGAGCTTCCTTCCTTCGCCTTGCATTCTTTCCTTGTTGATGTGTAACCAAAATTTGTCTCCAACCTGAAAATGGTGATCACTGCGATGGTTATCATGTCGAGCCTTGTATTTGGCTTGACTCTTCTCCAACTGTGCTTCCACTACTTGATGAATTGCTTAAAATTTTTGGATGAACTTCAAAGCCTTCTCTACATCATGGTGTCCATCTTCAACATCATCCTTCCCAAAAGCAAAATCAATTGGTGTTTTAGGCACATAACCGAAGTAAGTCTCAAAAGGAGACCTCTTTGTAGAAGAGTGTGCCACATGGTTGTAAGCATGCTGCACATAATGAAGACTCTCATCCCACATCTTGGGATGTTTTCTACAGTAACCTTTAAGCAGATGCACAACTATCATGTTTACTACCTTTGTCTATCTGTCGGTTTGTGGATGGAAGGTTGTACTCTTCTTCAGTTTGGTGTCCATGAGTCCCCACAAAGCTGACCAAAATTCCCCTAGGAATCAAGAATCTCGATCTGATACAATAGATGTAGGTAACCCAAAATGAACCCGTACAAATTGGAAGTACATCTAAGTTGTCAGTTCAACAGTGACCTATTTTTTATAAGGCATTAAGATACACATTTTGTTGAACCGATCAACTACTACAAACAAGTAATCATGTCCCTTCCTAGACATAGGTAACCCCTTGACAAAATCCATTTAAACACTTTCCCATGGACGGGATGGTACAGGCAGAGGTGTGTACAACCCTAATTTCCTATTACTAGGTTTACTTGTTGCACACATGACACAACCTCTAATATACTTAGTTATAGTTTCTTGCATACGAGGCCAATAAAAATCCTTTTGCAGCTGAGTGATTGTTTTTCTTACCCCAAAATGTCCTACAATCAATGAGGTATGTGCTTCTCTGATTACCTGCACTTGTTCATCTTTTGGAATGCATAGTTTTCCCAAGTGATACAAAGCGCTTTATCCCGGCAGACATAGTAATCTTCTACATGTTTTCTTTGCAATTAGAGTTGAATAGATTTCCTTTAATGCATTCAGACGCTAGTACTGCTCTCAAAACTTTCATGTACCATGGAACCACCTTTAAGGATACAATTCTGTTGACTTCCAACAGAGGCCTAAACAAATACATTCAAGTATTGTTATGGGAACTCTTTCTTGTACCTAATCACCAATGAAAATCAAGCGAAGAAAATATATCCACCCAAGGTGCTCACTTTGTTGCAATTAGACCGGAGGTAAAACAAGCGATGGCATCAGCGTGACGCGCTTTTTCCCGGCCATAGTGCGTTTATTTTTTAACACTTTGAACTAATGCATAAAATTCCTTATCATAAGTAAGATAGTTAATTACTACACCTAAAAAGGTTTCAGAGTGATAGCAGATTGGTTTACCTCCTTGCATTAGCACTTCTCCCATGGAAAATCCACTTGCATCTATCTCGATCTCGAATGGTTGGTGTAAATCTAGTAAAACCAGAACTAGTGTTGTGATTAACTTTTCCTTCAAAGTGTTGAAGGCCTTCTGTTGTGGACCTCTCACTAAAAGTTGTCTCTTCGATCGTCAATGCATTAAATGGTGATGTAAATGTAGGAGAGTTTGCACAAACTTTCTAAGTGGAATGACCACCTAAGAAATTGACTCTATGACTCTACTTGTCTTAAAGCCATTTTTAATAAATAACTTCAACCCTCAGAGGGCCCACTCTTCACTGACCACCACCCACAACATGTTCTTTCAAGTACACACCATGGATACCCAGCTAAATTTTCATTTAGACATATTTACAAAGAGTTTTTCTTTTCTCAATACATCAAAAACTTTCTTTACATGACTTACATGATTTTCCCAAGTTTGACTGAATACAAGAATATCATCTAGATAGACTATGACAAAATCAGCAATAAAAAGATGAAAGACATCATTCATGACTCTCATAAATGTAGTTGGTGCATTACAAAGCCCGAAGGGCATGACCAACCACTCGAACAGTTCCTGTTTTGTCTTAAATGCAGTTTTCCAAATGTCATCTTCTGCAATTCTTATCTGATGATATATGCTACGCAAGTCTAACTTAGTGAAATAAACTGCATGTTTTAACTGATCAAGTAAATCATCAATTCGAGGAAGAGGATACCTATTCTTTACCATTATCTTGTTCAGGGATCAATAGTCGATGCACATTCTCTAAGACCCATCCTTCTTTGAAACCAACACAATTGGAGAACCACAAGGATATGTGCTAGGATGAATGACTCCTTTTTCAACCAGCTCCTGAACTTGCTTTTTGATTTCCTCATTTTGCAAAACTGATAATGGTACATGTCGATGTTTGAAAGAGGCACATCCTGCTGTAACTGGATTTCATGTTATATCTCTCTCTTAGGCGGCAACCCCTTTGGCTCCTGAAATAAGTCATTATAAGCAGAAACTATTTTGACCATCTCAACTTTACGCTCTGGATCACACTCCTTAAATGCTTCAGTTTTTTCATCCTCTTTGGGTTTTACAAGCATTAATACAATTTTTTTACTAGAATTGACCAACCTTTTCATCTGACCAATATTAACTAGTGCAAGATTAGTCTTAACTTTGTGTGCATGTACAATGTATTCAATCTCATCCTTAAAGAGATGATACTTATTCTCCCGCCTATAAAAGATTTATTTTCTATCATACAGATAAGGAATCCCTAGCACAAGCCCACAAATATCCAAAGGAACAACATCTACCACTACCTCATCAACAAAGTTTGCAGTGATAGAAAATTTCTATTTACATTGTTTTGTTACCTGCAGTTGAGCATCACTGCAAACCCATCCAATCAGATAAGGCTTTGGATGAGGTGTTGTAGCTAGATTAAGTTTCTTCACCACCTCTTCATATATTAGGTTGACTTGAGAACCCGTATCAAACAGTGTGCCAATCTTAGTGTGCTTAGTTACAACTCAAATATGAAACAATTCATTATATTGTTTATCAACTTTAGGAAGAGTAGAAAATTTACTTGTACTTGCATTTGCATTAGAAAAAATTGCATCAGAAGAGAGAATTATACCTTTCCCTTTACCTTGGAATCCAACAACAACAATCTGTGTTTCGTCTCCAGAGTTGGATCCAAGATCTTGTTGAATCATTGCAACAGTCTTTTGCTTGCCTTTTTGCCTTCGTATCTTTTCGGCCTTAATTCAGGATGCAGCTTCCAACACTTCAAATCATCATGCCCCTCTTTCTTGCAATGGGAGCATGTGGGCTTATCACCCTCTTTCTTAACTATAGTTGTCTTCTTCCCTTTGCCTTTATCTTGTCTTTTTCTTTACCCTTAGACTTCCCCTCAGACTTAGATGGTTTCTTTGAGAAATTATCACTGAAAGTGTTCTTACCCCTTGACTCTAAATGAGTGGCTTGGACTGACAATTCATCCAGATTATTAGGACTCAACATTAGAATAGTATGTCTTAGGTAAGAATGCAAACCGCCTATGTACTTAAGTAATGTATCCTAAGTATACAATGGAACATTTAAAGCAATAGCCCATTTTCTAAACTCATGGGTGTAATCTTGGATAGACTGACCCTTACCTTTCCTAAAGGTTTTCCAATTCATTGTTAATTGTTGCATATAACCTAAAGGGTAAAAATATTTTTTAAGGGCAACAACAAATTCCATCCAAGTCATAGTAAGCTTACCATGGCAAGCAATTTCCTCTCGAGTCCTACTCTCCCACTAGGTGAGAGTTGTACCTCCCAACCAAAGAGTGGCTAATTGGATCATAGAAGCATCTTCTGCTAGGCCTTGAATCCTATAATACACTTCTACCTGCTAGATTCAATCATCTAACTTTTCAGCATTTAACTCACCACAGTACTTAGGCAATTCAAATTTTACATCTAGTTTAATAATAGGCTTAGACTTTCTCTTGAAAGGATTAACAGTAGTAGAAGAGGAAGAAGAAGAAGGGGAAGACAGAGAAGAAAGGGAAGATGGAGGAGATGGAGCTTCTGGATCTTTTCCTTCTTTTTCCTTTCGATCTTCCTTCTTTTCTTGCTTCGAAGAATCTCCCTTTTTGCACTTCTTCTTTTCCGCATAAAGCTCTTCCACCATAGCCTTCATGTTAAGAAAGGCTCATTGAAAATACTTATCATCAAGCTCATGCTTAGTACTTTTCCCAACTTCAGTTTCGTCCATCTTTGGCAAAGTCCTTCATTTTCCGATCTCAGGATTGTATTCTTCAAGTTCGCCTTCACCTCGTTGTTTCCTGGAACATGTTAGCATCCAATTCTGCAATACTAGTCACACAAAGCTTTGATACCAAACTTGATTTGTTTTACGGGTCTAGGACAATTGCATTTGAATGCATAACGTTTATAATTTAAAATCCAAATTATTTAAATGAAATCAACACACGAGCCTTAATTAAATAAACGTAAATAACAAAGTGATGAAAATCAGAATAAGAGAGAAGAGAGAAAAATGCAAATAGAGTTGATAACGAAGTCCGTTGTAAAAATGACTACGTCTCCGGGTCCCTCTCCAATGAGTGGACTGATCCAATTAATTCTCCAGAAAATCAGTACAAAACTCCAGCATGGTTTCTCCCTGGTTTTACAAGAAATTTGAAAATTCTCCTCCAAAGAGCAAGGAACAAACTCCTGGAAAGCACGAAAGTCGAGCAAAATTTCACCAAGGAATTTCTCTTTAAGTCACCACTTACCCAAACTCCTAAGCTACCCCCATTTTTATACAAGAAATTTACTCAATTTGGCCTTCAACCAAATGATTTTCAAAATCTCCCAATATCCCCTTTACAAGGTAAAGATTTTAGAAAATCTCCCCTATTTACATTAAAATCACTAAATCCCCCACATAATCTCCTTTCAATAATTTTTAATATCTTTAATAGATATATTACAACGCCTTTTAATTAGTTTCTCAGGCTTAGAATGTTTGTTTTAATCTTGTTGAAGGATTATAGGATTTATTCCTTTTAAATATGGAGGGTTTTTGTTTTTAAAAATGGGCAATCGACTTTTGGTCTTTAAGAAAACCAAATGAGCTTCATATATATCTTGAAGCTGCTGAATGGTGCAATGACCGCTAAGTTTTTTGGCCAGCTGGGGGTCACGGGTTTGACCCTCGCTGATTGTTTTAAAAACAACTTCCAACTTCTTAAACAAGAAAAGTAAATGCGCCCCATACATAGTTAATTGCCTTATGCATGGTCTGTTGGTGGAGTGCATGCCTTAGAACCTATAGGTGGGGGGATCGAATCCCCCCAACTCATTTTGCAGCCGTTGAAATTGATCGAGACAAGAGAAGGTAGTGAGGGGTGTCATTTGGTATGCTAAGGAGGTGCCATGTGGCACCCTCTGATTCATCCATGAAGACACGTCAGCTGCCACCATGTAGACACGTCATCTGCCAGCGCCCGTATGACTACCACATGTCATGCTCAGATGGGTCCACCTCAGTGTACGACCTGTACAGACATCTACATCACTTGCACATTCAACTATCACGTGTCAACATCTGGTTGGGCCACGTCATTGTCTATACCATACAAAATGTCATGTTAGCATGCTGACGTCAACATCTGTATAGTCAAAGTCAACCTATCTGCACAAACTTTGACTTGTAACTTCTACGTACAACCTCAAAATTTGACGAAATGAATGTCGTTGGAAAGGTCTCGATGAGCTCTTCAACTTGAAATTGGTTCCGACCAATTCTGAGTTAGCCATTTTTTTCTTTTCTGACAGCCTCTGGTACTAGTTTGACTCAAACTTTGACCAGTTGTATCTTGGGCATACAAACTCCTTTTCAACTCGTTTAAGTTATATTGGACTCAAAATTTCAGGCACTTTGATTTGGCGATGATTGTTGGAGCATATGTGACACCTCAATTTTTGACATTGAGTATTCCTCTGGATCACTCCTAACAAAAAAAATAATGTTGTGGCATCAAAGACTCAACCACATTGGTGGAAGAGTCATAATTCAATTTCCTGATGGAAGAATAAAGGGAATCGATGATGTGATGCATATACTAGGTCTGGCTAGGAATTTACTTTATGTAAGTAAGCTTAATGATGTTGGTGTGCAAGTCTCTTTCTTGAATGGTGTTTGTAGAATGACTAGAGGCTCTATGGTGCTAGCTAAGGGTGCATGAATTGACACTCTATATAAGCTAGATGCATGTGCAATTCATGTTATAGTGCTTCTGCAAAGTCAAAAAAATATGATCATGTAGAGAAAGGAGGTGTTGTTCTTTGGAGATAAATCTCCCAACAAAAAAAAACAATGTTGTGGCATCAAAGACTCGGCCACATTGGTGAAATAGGCTTAAATCCTTGAAAAATAAAATCCTGGTTGAAGGGCTTGATGATTGTAATCTTGAGTTCTATTTTTGTGAACATTGCATATATGGAAAGCAACATTGTGTTTCATTTTATTCAAGTCCTCATAAATCTTCTAGAATTCTAGATTATATTCATGCTAATGTGTTTGGTCTAGTTAAGTGTTTGAGGATGGATAACGATGGTGAGTTTTGTTCAGTAGATTTCGATAATTTTTGCAAGGACCATGGAATTAAAAGGCATAAAACCACTCCTTACACTCCACAACAAAATGGAGTTGCAGAAAGGATGAATAGAAAGCTAATGGAAAGGGAAATAAGTATGCTAAGTAGTGTTGTTCTAGAACAAAATTTATGGGCTGAGGCTGTAGCTACAACATGTTATCTGATTAACAAATCTCCCACTTTAGCGCTCATGGACAAGACACCTACGGAAGCATGGTATGGTAAGAAGCCCTTGTTGAGATACATTAGAGTCTTTGGCTATGAGGCATATGCATATGTGCCTAGTGAAAAGAGATCTAAACTAGAAAACAAGGTAGTAAAGTGTATCTTCATCGATTATGGAATTGATGTGAAAGGGTATAGGCTTTGGAACCCAGTTATAGAGAAAGTGTTATATAGAAAAAAGTGTGATCTTCCATGAGTTGAAACCTTCTATAGTTGATTTGCAGTCAGAGGTGAAAGAAACAAAAAAGGAGGTAGTTGAAGTTCCTCTTACACCCAATAAAAACGAACTATGTATTCTTGATGGACCTGTTAGTGAGGAGAGCTCAAGTAGCTCTAAAAATTTTGATCAAGAAGAAGAACCTCAACCTTAGCTTGTGAGAAGGTCTACACGTGTGAAGCAAAAACTTGAAAGGTTTGGTTATTCTATGTTGAATTCTAGTTGTGCCTATGCTTTAATTGCTAACACTGATGAGCCTAGGACTGTTGGAGAGGCTATGGGTATGTCTGATTCAGATTCCTGGTTGGAAGCCATGAATGAAGAAATGGCATCATTGAAGAAGAATGAAATGTGGGATTTGGTACCTTTTCC
>VDFB02258454.1:0-21408 GCA_007258455.2 Sequoia sempervirens
ATTATGAGTTAAGCAGAAATTTTAAACATAATAGTAAGCCTGCTCATAGAGAATGTACTCAAAAATGATGATAGTAGTAGTGAGAGATTCAACCTACAAAAGAATTAAGTTCTTGAAACGTTATATTGAATAGTGAGCAGCACATTTAGAAAGAAAACACCTATTGTATTGCACACATCAAGATTAACATATCCTTAGTCTCTAGATCATTAAGCTGTTCTCAAATTCAGAATAGACATTTGCAGAGTGTTCGTTATCAATCAATTTCATTGAGAGATAGTTTATTGACTAAACTCTGACATATAAACGAAAATCTTGTATAAGGTTTATAACTTTTTCAAGAGATTATTTCAGCATTTTAACAATAATCATTTTCAAGTACACCAATATTTTTCTCTAACCTTTAGTTATATATACTATGATTGTTTTTAAATCTTTCAATTGGACCAATCTGAGGAAAGAAAAGAAAATCAATTCAGTAAAAAGAAGGAAAATATAGCATTTGCATTTATCTCACCTGACATCGAGAATCAACTACATAACCACCTTTCCCATTCGCTATCATCCTAGGTCCAACTATCCTATCTTGAGTGCGATTCACATACTTCTTAATGACTGCTGAAGACCTGTATTAATTTTACAAATAACATCATTTGTTAACACATTTTAGAAAAGGCAAATACAATCAGAATAAAAGTCAATTTTCATTTGTGCTTGATAGAAAAGCATGTATAACTTTTCAAAGTTGGCATTCAAAACTCAAGATCAAAACCTGGCCCAGATTAGTCTGGGATCATCCAAGGTTTCTGACAAACTCAGTAACATAGAAATCAAATCTACAGAAAGCACTAAATCCACAATTGTTCACAACATATTGAAAGACAAAGGCATTGTGAAGATATCAAAAAGTAGTGAACTTCAATCAATAGGTCCAATAAAACACATTTTTGAATCCTTAAGAAATTATAACCACGTGCAAAGGCAAAAGAGCAAGTGGGACAACTGTTAGAATTTAGATGGTAGAGTGATTGGAAAGGAGTTCTGTGTGCATAGGTTTGAGACTCTGTATTGTTCAAGGCAGTGTCAAGGAAATTTAGCTCCTCTTCTATTCAATCTACTTTCCAGAAATGGTATAGTTTTCAAGGCCAGTTTGGATCAAAACTTGGCCCACACTGTTCTGAGATTGTCCAAGACTCCAAGGTTCTTGGCAAACCTGGTAACCTAGAATTCAAATATTCATAACATACTGGAAGACAAAGGCACTGTGAAAATAAAAAAGAATAGTGAACTTCGATTAGTTGTGTCCATTACAACAATCTTTTTGAGTCAATCAGAAATTATAACCCACATGCAAAAGGCAAAGGAGCTAAGTGGGACACACGTTACATAGAATTTAGATAGTAGAGGTCATGTCTTGGAAAACAGTTCTGTGTGCATAGGTTTGAGACAATGTATTGTTCAAGGTGGCATCTAGGAAAGTTAGTTCCTCTTCTATCCAATCTATTTTTCCCAGCAGTTGCAGATTCCAGATTTTTCAGATTCAAAACTACGCAGTAGTTTTAGAAAATCGTAATTTAAATTTTCAGTTCAAACTAAAGTTCCATTCAATATTTCTCAATTGTCATTTATCAATCAATCCCCTTGCTGATGTTTCACAGATGCATAATATTTGTCCATAACATAAAAAATAAAAGCATGAACACTTCCAAGATGCTTGTGAAGCACAATGTTGATAAAAGTTAACAGAAACTATCATCCTTGTCAACCACATGTACAGCCCAAATTGGAATAGAAGCCCCTATAAAGCACATTTCCCGGCTAATGGTACTTACATCAAGTTCACAAAACCTGGGCATCGAAATTTTGTTAACATAGCACATTATTGGCATAAACAGTGACTGAGTAAAGCAGAGAACAAAAATAACAGAATCCTTATAACCTAAGGAAAAATTTTGAGTATCAAGGATTCTCAGAGTTCCAGGGATAGGGAAGGAATTTTCTGGGGTTGCAAAAAGCTTTGCAGATTTCGAGGGAGTATGCCACAAGGTTTGTCTTTGTGTTCAAGTTTGGTGAAGATAAAAATAGGAACAAATTCGTCACTGATAAAAATCAAGAAAAAAAACATGATTAAATTCAAATAATACAAATTTAATATTAAAATTTTAAAATTTTGATATAATATATTAAATCTAAAAATATTAAAATTTAATATAATATACTATATCTAAAATGTTAAACTAAATAAATATAAATAAACTTAAATACATAAAAAAATCAAAATCTAATATATATAAGCGCTGCCAAGGGGGCAGCTCCCATTTTATTAATAAAAACACAAAAAGTTCCATCCATATTTTGAGCATGTTGCTCTATCACTCCGACCTATGAGACATTATGAAGAGCAATCCTTTTGTGACTTCAGAAAGGTGCTTGATCTAGGCAAGGGAGAACAAATCCCCATAGTTACATATGTAGTTGCTAAATGTTTCCATGTTTTTTCTCTCTAGGCCTTCCCTGAATAGCTTTTATGCCTCCGCAATTACCTTCTTTTGTATTGCATTTAAATTTAATATCCTTGCTATCGTCTCGACTACAAGAGATTTGTCAATGGTGGGTATTGCTTTGCTTACTACATCTTTCTACTTCGTCTTGATCAGGCTATCAACCAATATGTGTCCCCAACTTTTTCAACCAAAAAATTGCACCATGTTCGTCAAGAAAATTTGATAAACTCTTCCATCATGCAAGTGACCATTTGACCATTTTGCCACACCTATTATCTTGATTATCGCCTCCTTATTTGGGTCTCTACATCTTCCTATGTGCATCTACATTCCACTTCGAATATCTTCCGATTTGCCATTTTTCCTTAGGCCATCTAACTTTAGTTCCTTTATAGTGTTGAGGGGGGTTGTCACATCTATCGTTATGTCAATGTGCCTCACACCATCTTGAGGAGGATTTAACAAAGCTTCCTCTAGTACCTAGATTGATCAATCCCAAGTTTATTTTTTATCACATTGTTGGTAAGTCACCAAAACCCAGGATACCCATGATCCACATTTTTTTGATTCTAGAGAGATTGATTTGTCGTATGTCCCTTCCTGTAACGAAGTGATTTAACACTTTCAACTATTATCTTGATTTCCTTGATTCTAGAGAGATTGATTTGTCGTATGTCCCTGTAACGAAGTGATTTAACACTTTCGACGATTGTCTTGATTGCCTCAGTCATTTCATCTATGTCTATATTGAACAATTTGCATACTTGGTTTCTTGTATTCTCCTCTAGACAATTGCATTCTACTCCGAAGATTTTGTGATTCACCATTTGGCAAAGAAACATACTGAGATTTGAAGTATATGGAGAGCAAGATTTTTCGTATCATTTTTGAGATGTCTTGCAATCCACTCCCTGATAGAGCAAATCCCTAGGTGCTATCACATTGTTTGCTTCAAATTTAGCTTGTGTAACCGTGCTTTCTCTATCCATTCAATCCTCTTCACATATCTCTTCGAAACAATCTCATTTTGAATAAGTTACCCTACCTGGCCACGGATGTCTTAATTAGCAATACGGTCTCCTTGCCAAGTAAATCTTCAAATTAAGAAAACTATGGCATAATACTCATGACAGCTCTAGAATGATGTAATGTTACAATCATGCCAAGCTTGAGACAAATCAAGTCCCAAAGTATTGATTTGCTTTACCCTACACGTTCAGATTGCCAGAGGTCCTTTATTTCCAACCACATGATCCATCTCCAATATTGATTCAAATCCATCCCATGCATAAGGCATAGATGCAATTTGGAGCTCAACTAGTCGACTTATGCCTTGATTTGCAAATCCACTGCTTGATTGGATTCTCGAAGAACATGTGTCAATGAGAAGTCCTCCAATTGTTGTGATGAGCCCTACTGGCTCAAACCTCAAACCCCTTTCTTTTTATTTATCTTTTTGTGTTTTACGTTTTTTAGAGAAGAGTTTCTAGAGAGAAATAGAAGGGGCGCACAGCATAAATGCTTATAAAATGAAAATCTAAGCTAATTTAAGCGAATTAAGATTACAGAAGGTAATAAATAAGCTCAACAATGGATTCAGAACTCATAAATATACCCGAAAGCTCCCAGATTATTTATTTAAGAAATGAAGTCCAGTTTGCCAGCCAAGATGGAGAAATCTGGCAAAATCCAGTCTAGGAAGCTACAGAAAGTGAAATCCAGCCCAAAAACTAAGGCAAATGAGAAGAATATGCCAGATGCCAAGAAAGGTGAAGAGAAACCCTCAAACTGGAAGGCGTTTCTCCTAGAAAACCCAAAAGGCCCTTGCACAGATAGCCGCGCACTTCAAGCAAAAAGCCCAAATCTCAACTTTGAAGGTACGACCATGATGTCAAATGCCTACCATGATGAAAGGAGGTCGCCATCTCCACAAACCCTCCTGTCTCTGATAAAGAACTCAACAAAACTCTAATTAAACACAGTAGAACCTCTGTATGAAGCTCTCACAAACTGCACAAATTCGACTGGTCTCTCACAGTCTCAAAAGTGCTCAACACTGAAGAGATTTCGTTCTCCAATGGAAGATTGCTCAAAACCTTGATCACAGGTGAAAGCACAGAAAAATGTCCAAGGCAAAGTTGAAATATTCAAGAAGTGAATTTCTCATTGCCAAAATGCCTTATATGCAAAAAGGCACGAATTTCCAAGAAGTGACGCCCTTTTCAAGTTTTAAATATTTTAAAATACATTTAAGTCATTTTCAATTGTTTTTGACTTAAATACTTGGCGCCCACTTAATGTATAAATGATTTAATTTAAAATCACCCTTTTTATGAATATTTAAGTGATATAAAGTGATAAAGTCAAATTTGACTTTATAATAAGGTATTAAGTTAATTAATAACTTAAATCACTTAAATAAGCATAACTTCCTCGAAACTCCATATAATTTTGTGCCGTCAAAAGATGTCAACTCCTGAACTGCCAAGGCCTGCAGTGAGCCAATCACTGAACTCTGGAAATGAGAACGACCAACCCCTCCAGAAAATACCACTGACCCTCTAAACACAACTTGTTAGCCTACGAGAGTCTGAGTAATAGGCTAACCACCATCAAACACAATCATGCCGAAAAAGGGGACATTACAATTGTGCTAATCATGACCAAATTACATCTATCCATCCCTGCAGATTCCACTTATTCTCTTAATTTTTATTGCATTTATGCAAATTTGTGAGTCTCCCTCGATATCAATTTGTTTGATTCCTTTTCCGATACAAAGATCTAAACTTGCAGCTATTGCCTCCATCTCCACCTCATTATTGGTGCCATGTTTCAATTTTTTTAAGAGTACCCATATTAACTATCCTTTGTGATTCCTTATTAGACATCCCGCACTAGAGGCATTGGGATTCCCTTTCGATGCTCCATCGAAGTTGAGCTTTAATCGCCCACTGGGAGGGTTTCCACCTAACATTCATTCATTTTGTTTGTGGATTATCTGAAGTAATTGAGCCACTATAGGGGTACTTTGGAACCATCCCAATGTTTCATTATTGTCATCCTAAGTTACCGGTTCGGTTTTGGGTTCAGGTTCGAGAATCCGGTTCGCCGATTCAGGGAAATCATTTTTTGGGGTTGGGTTCGTTTTGGGTTCGATAATACAAAAACATATAAAAATCAGAAATATATACATATTTGCAGCAGTAATTAAGTTCAATATACACCACCATATTAATAGTCAAATAACATAGCAAAAATACACCACCACTTTATACTCAAATGTCATAGCATGGACCAAAAACTGTTACACCCCGATTGTATAGCTACTACTGCATAGGAAATGCATTGTAAAGTTTGAAAGTTTTAGATGAATAAAACATATTGTTCTTGTTATCAATTGAATGTGCCCTATTTAAAATGATTGTCTCATTGTTTGATACTTCTATTGATGTAATTCTTGAATGAATGTAGCATATAAGTTATGGAATAATGTTATTCTAACCTTTTGTGATGTTTTATGTATACTGCCTTGTTTTGAGCATATGACTCCCGTTGTCATGTCATGATGTGCAGGAAACAGGATTCATTCCTCCAGGCAGAGGAGAGATATCACTTGGGGAGGAGCTTGGTCGGGTAAACAGTAACGAGTACCAATTGAGCATACACACACATATTATAGACTGAGTAAGCTAAGTCAGTTTGTTGAGTTAAGGGTAAGTCATCCATAGGCTTGTTTGTTAACATTAGGAGTCGTATCTACTTCTGAATGTATGAATAAGTGATGCTTGCTAGTGTAACTGTATGTGGAATAATGTTACTGGTTAGGAGGTGGGCATATATATATATATTTATATATGTACACGTATCCATAAGTATATTCATGTTAATACAAACGTATGAGAGCAAATGGATATGCCATACGTGTGCATCAATATAAATACACTTATAAATACGTATACATAGAGGAAAGTATACAAGCAAATATACATGTATACGTACCCACAACCAACCTGTTGTATATACGTGAATATGGATAAATATTATGTTGACGCTACCTCGGAATCTACATATACACATATATACATATACATAGGTACATATAATGAAAGTATGCTAACTGGCTCGCAGTATACGTACTTTGTAATTTAATATGTATATGCGTATACATGTATATATGTAAAGGTAAATATAATTATATATTTAATATTATATCAAATATATATATAATGTAGTTTTTACAAAATATATATATATATATATATATGTATATGAGATTATTTAAATTATTAAATTTAAATAAATATACATAGATATATATTATGTAAATTAAAACTATACTATATATATATATTTTAATATAATAAAATAAATATATAAATATATGTTATTAAATGGAATGGAAATCGAATAGTGTTTAAATGACACTTTATTTTAATATCATAAAGTGTACAAAAGAAATCAATGATTGGAAATATGAGACTTTATTTTCTCAAAAATAAATATTTCTTCAAACTTTGGAAGTCGAACAACTCCTTGAAATAAAATATAGTGACTTCAAAATGAATCGATTATTATTGGCAAAATCACGCCATGAGGAAATATTTCACTTCAACTATAGGAAACTTTTCAAAATGAAAGCAAATGGATATGAAAGGATTCCCGTGGAAATGAAGCGCACCTGCAGAAGCACACAACAAAGTCCAGCAATGAAGCATGGTTTGAAAGGTGTCGATTGCAGCCTGGAAAGTAGGAAGTGTGGACACCATTTGATGAGGGACTTTTTCTCTGTAAATATCATCAGTTATCTATACCTGTTGAATCGCGCCATTTCCTGTAGGTGTCACATTTCGGGATTTTATCATGTGCAAGTTGAATCGTTCATCATCTGCTGTCACAAAAATGAGGTTGAATCTCCTCTAAGGTTGCCACATTTCTGGATTGAATCATTCAAAAACCCTGCTGGCAGCTTGGACGCCTTGAAAAGAGGGAATTGGTTGAAGCTGGAAGCCTATATAAGAGCCACTCAGCTCATTCTACTTCACACGGATTTTGGAATTCGAGTTTGCTCTTTTTCAAAAGATTTCTAAGCATTTACATTAGCTGTGAGTGAGTTTTATTTCTGCTGTGAGAGTATTCACCATTTCTGAGAGAGTTTAATTTACATTGACAGAGATTCATTCCTGTCATTCACCATTTATGAGAGTAATAGTAAGGGACTAAGATTATCTTCAGTTGTGTTAAGAGTTCAATATTAGAGACAGAGGTGGCTGGAAGTCTTTTGGCTGGAGGCTAAAAGTGTAGCATTCTCACTCTAGTTTAGTATCAGTGGAAAGCATTTACCAGGCATGCTTATCTCTTCATACTCTTGAACCCAATTCTAAAAACAATTCTGCTATTCTTCTTTTATACTTTAGAAGAGTTTCTAAATAAAGTATGTTTTCATATCATCTGAATGTACAAAGATAGGATATGGTGATACTTTGAAACAAATTTCTGAAAGAATGATTTTAATAATGCATAGTTTAAGAATTGTTGTTGGTTCTTTAAACAAGGAGTAATTTGTAGGTTAATGCATGTTTACTACTATTAGCTCTTGCTTACATTAGTGTACGAATTACACTAGGATTCATAGATGCATTAAGGAGTAAATTGCTTTATTTGTATTGACTCCATATAAGGAGTGTATGTTTTCAAGTAGCTATTAAATACTAGGGAAAGAATTGAAGGGATTTAATTGTAGATTAACTTAGTCAAGTTAATGAAGCTCCTAGGATGAAGATGTACAGTATAGGAGAGATAATTGTGAGTACTTGTTAAACTGTCCTCCTTTCTAGTAGTTAGATTGATGTAGGACGTCTAGGGTACGGACTACCCTGAATAGACCAACCTACGTGTAGAGTAAGGAAGCCTTAAGTCAAATTGACCCTGGCTAGTGCATGTGATAAATGACCTACGTTCTTTATTGAATGTAAACACTTTGGCCAAAGTAGTGTTAGGAACAACTTACACTTAGTTGTGGTACTACACTGTCAGTTCACCGTGATCCCGAAATAAATACTAGTTCAAGAGTTGTCATATACACAGAACCTAGATATGTAGGAACACAACACTATGCTCAGTTGGTAATCGTTAAAGGATATCCCACCAATCTCTTCTTCGAAGGGAGGGTCGTTCATTGTAAAATGATCGTGTGGGGGACCGCATTATAAGTCCGTGGTTGGCAAAAAAACGCCCAAGTGATGTTTCTCCTCCTCAATAATCGGCCGATGACCCAAGATTTGACAGGACGGACTCCTGGACCTTCTTACTTCTATTTGTGCTAAAAGCTTACGAGCTATGTATGTATCTTATTCTTCTTTACTTTGTAGTTTCTTTTGGAAAGAAATAGTTAAAGTTGCAAAATGATATATCATGTTTATGAAATTGAAAAGAAATTTTTTATTGAAATCACATTGTTTTTACTTATTGTGGTTAAATTCAAAAGTTTTAAATTTGGCATACGGGTTTGGTTGTCACAAAAACCATCAAACCTAGAGTCTAAAATCCTTCAAGAAGGCCAGGAGACACCCCATCTACAAACATCAACAAAAGCATCAGAGCCCATGTCTTCACTTTTCAGCTTGCCATACCAACCATCACCAACAACCACTTCTTGCTTCAGCATCAACTCCCTGTTGCACTAGGATTACAGAGACTTTCAAATTTAACACCATGAATAATTTTAGACCTTTTCATGGACCAATTCAGTATACCTCTAAGTAAAGACAACAATCTATGAGACACCAATAGATATTTGATCACTAGTCGTAGATCCTGGCAGAAGGAGGTAAGCTCCTCGATATCACCAATAATTGTTGAAAGCCCCTCTTTCAAACCATCGAATTTTGACTCAAATGCCACGGTAATAGATGGAGTTGATGCATCAATGCCTTCTCTTCATCTTCTGCATTAGGGTCATCATCTTCTTCCACTTTTGCCTGCTCTGGAAGGAGCAGAAGAAGTTCAACCCAGTTCCTAACCTCTTTTGAAGTGATTGCTATTTCCAATTTGGCACAGAAATCTGCCACAATTGTCATCCTAGTTGTCATCCTAGACCTCAAACCGGTAATTGATTTGTCCAAAAGCATTTTGGTGAATGCAAACCATGTTGACCCTGTAACAGGCACCTGAAGTGAAATTTTTTATCAATGGTTCACAACTTCAAAGCACAAACAATCGGGAAGGCCTTATGATCGTCGACAAACCTCCTATAGAAAAATGATCCATATAATTAGTGTCATTTGTAGTTTGACTATTATTGACATGTTTTGTATGAGAAGTATTTTACTTAATGTCTATTATCTATGCACTTAATCATAATGTCCACAGGAACAAAAACTATCCTTGGTACCTGTTGTGACCTTTTCACACATCGCCCCATCGCTGATGGGGACCCCCAGTTGCCTGCTAGTTTTTAGGGTTTTGTCTCCTTGCAACGGTTACGTGAGATCACTTTGCTAAGAGTTTCAGGTCAGTTTGCCGAGAGATACCCAAGCCAAGTCAGTAATTCATGCTTGAATCAGTGCGTAGACGTCATGGAAGCGCTCAGAAAGCCCAGGAAACGAAGATCGACTGTGAATTTGGCCAATTCTGACACTTCCTATTTTTTAGGGAATCTTGCTTTTTCAATTTTTCATTTTTGGCATTTTCGGACCAAACAGGGTTCCCTATTTTTTAGGGTTTCTTTTTCTATTTTTGGAAAGATTCTATATTAAGAGGGGTCCCGAGTTCCAAAAACGCACTCAGAAGTTCCAAAAACTCGATGGAACTCTCAGAAAATCAAAGAGAAAATTTGGAAAATTGTTCAAAAATCTGGAAAAAAAAGGTCAAAAAGCATGAAAATCAGACCCAAAAAATTCAAATTCTGGAAAATCAGGTCCAAAGCCAGTCAGATCTGAGGTTGAAGTCATGGAAAATCAACTCTTAGAAGATGAAATTTGTAAAAAAAAAAATTGTTCAAGTCTGAAATTCGCCATGGAAGAAGGATGAAGGAAGGTGTCAAGAGGAATATCCTAAGAAGCTTCAAAGTCCGCCATGCAGCAAGGATGCTCATCCTAGGATCTTTCAAAGTCCGCCATGCATCAAAGAGGAGGTGCCAAAAGGGTTCAAAGTCCGCCCAAGCTCATCCTAGGATCCTTTGAAGTCCACCCAGCATAAGAAGCACATGCCAAAGTCTTTTGAAGTCCGCCTTGCACATCCTTGACCCCTCCAAAGTCCGCCATATGCTTGAAGACCCGTCCAAACAGCCTTGAAAGTCCACCATCTGCTTTAAAGAGAGATCCAAAGTGCTTATGAAGTCCGCCCTTGAAAGGTGGGACTTGGTTGAAGACTATTCAAAGTCCGCCTAGGCATGTAGAAGAAGGAAAAATCAAAATTTTCACCAAGTATTAATGCCCAGCAAAGAGAATTTCGAAAATCTACTAAGTGTGAAAGCTTAAAGGGGTGGAAAACTGATTTTTTTGGCTAAGTGTTGTGATATTTCCAAAGAGACAAGTGCTAAGAAGCTAAGAAGTCCGCCCTAGAAAAGAGGGACATCTAAGATGCTTGTCCAAAAGGCTTTGAAGTCTGCCATACTGGTCCAAAGTGTTAGGGAAGTCCACCTAAGTACATGAAGGGATAAAATAATGATTTTTGCTAAGTGTTGGTGCCTAGTCCAAGGAAAAAATTCGAATATTTGCCTAAGTATAGAGGCTAAAAGATGAAAAATGAAGATTCTTGACTAAGTATCATGACACTTTCAAGAGATTAAGTGCCAAGTTTGGAAGGACACATGCTAAAGAAGATTGGGATATGGCAAGAAATAAAACGAAGTATGCCTAACACAAAAGGGGAAGAGAAATTAAATTTGCCCAAGTATGGTGAAAATGTTGAGAAATTGACAACTTTGGCCGAAGAAAAATGCACGAGGCAAGGAGAATGGAAGGATCGCCCTTGGCCAGAAGGAAGAAGAATTTGTCAAGCGTCAAAGAAATTCGACCGATGAAGACATCCAGACAGGGATTTTGCCTAGAAAAATTTGACTGAGCAAGGAAATATTTGACTTTCGCTGAGGAAAATAGGCTCAGTGTAAAGGAAAATTTCACCTCGGCAAAGAAAAATAAGGATCTGGCAATAAAATTTTCGACGAAATGGCTTAAGTTTTAGCTTGGCTAGACAAAATTGAGGATAAAATTGGAAAATACACTCTTAGCCGAGAAAAATGAAAGGAAAATCGAGATAGCCATGGGTCCAAAACGAACGGGTTGGAATAAATTAAAATATTTTTAATATTTTAATAATTTATTTTCAACTGCTTAGAAATTTAAAAAAATGCCTTGGACGAAATTAAATTTGCCAGACGAGAATTGGAAGAAAATAAAGTACGCCAGGCAGAGATGAAATCCGACGGGCAAAATTAAATTCGCTATGAATTTAATTAAATATTTAATGTTTTCTTTAAAAATTCGAAAAAATCAAAGATAAACATTAAGTAAAAAATCGAATTTTTTGAAGATCAGTAAGATTTGCTTGGATAAGCTCGAGACTGATTCTTGTCGGAAAATAAAAGGAAACTTGCCTGTTTGGATAAATGAAAACAAATTGAGATCGAGAAAGAATATGGCAGTTGCTAAAATGAATTCAATCCTTCAACATTATAATGAGTTTCAGCAACTCATTTTTTCACACACAGCTGAAGAGAAATTTAATCTTTCTCGAAATTATCAGGCAATTGATTGATCAATAAGCAAAGTCGAATTTTCCAGAAGGTGAAATAGTGTTACGCTGAAGAATTTTTCGCAGGAAGAAAGAAGAGATTTATTGAAAGCTGAAATTCTTCTATGAAGAGGGGCGCACTTCTTCTTTTAAAAATCAGATTTTTAAATCTGATTTGCAGCCAATAGTTCTTCACTGAGGTTTGATGTTCCGTCAAGTTGATTTGCTATCTCTTTTTCTGTCCTTTCATCTTGACGAAGTTCTGACGAAATTCTTAACTTCATCCAAATTATTTTCAGCTTGCTTTTTCGCAGCAATTTAATTATTTAAACCGCTGAAAGTAAATTTTCGAATCCAGGGCACGAGATTTAATTATTTGAAAAAGTCTTTGTATTAATGTTAATTTTATGACTGCAGGTTGACGACCACGACAGGCGAACCATCAAAGAAGCTGAAAATGAAGTTTGCCAGCAAGGGTGCTTAGAAAGAGACCAAAGTCATTTCAAAATGGAAGAATGTCGTGGACACCGATCTCGGGCATGTGGACTTTGATGAATTCAAGAAAAGAGTGTATGGGGAGAAGGGACTTCCCACACCAATAGTCAGACGGATAGTCAAAAACGGGATATTTCAGGCAGCTGGATTCCCACCGGCAATGGATTGTGCGGAATTAATGGTGGAATGTGCTCTCCACTATGATGCTCAGAAGAGACAAATCATCGCACCTGATGGAAGAATCTTGGCACACTTGGCGAAGTGGCAATCCAGGAAACCTTCGGCATCCCGGAACATTCACGAACGGTCTATAAGACCAAGGAAGAAGCCAAAAGATTATATGACAGTCAACCAGATTTGTGCGCCACAACAGTCAACAAGGCATGGTTAGACAAGCCTAAGCCTTCAATCAAGAAGTTGCCCAAGAGACCTCGCCGGACAGACTTCAAGGAAGATTTTGGGGATATCATGAAGAGCACAAAAGATTTACTGAGAGGGGGGGGTGAATCAGTAAATCAAATACAACTTTTATTTTTACTCTTTTCAAACTTATTACAATCAATTTTGATATGAACCAATTTCCTCAAAGTGATATAACTTTATTGAATTAATTTTTTGGTAGGCACCAACCTACAGATTTACACCAAGATGATTTAGTAGAATATATCCTACAAGGAACACCTAGACCTCTATTAATTTAGTAGACACCTGCCTACATGGAGCACCAACCCCTAATGCAAGGCACCAAAAACCTTGACTTGATGGAAGTGAGACTGCCTTCAATCTGATCTGCACAAGCCTAACTCTCCAATCTGCTCTATGTGATCCAAGATGTCACAGCCCACACAAGGAGGTAGGAATCTGACTGAACTGCAAGTCTTCAATTACACAACCACACCTTCAAAGCAAGAATGAATTGCACATATATATTTTGATCTAAGATTGTGCCTCTTGATGAAAGATCATAACTTTTCCTTTTCAACATTTACTCATACCCCTTCATTAATCCAATTTTCTGCCTTAATGATCTTTTATTTTGTTTTGATTATTTTGACTATGTTACTCCAATAGTGAACAGATCAACATACTCTTTCAGGTACAAATGATTGTGTCTTTTTAACATATAAGCACTCTTAGTTACTTTTAGAGTTTACGTCTCTTTAAGAGACTCTCCCTTTTTTTTTATTTAAAAATTAACATTCCTTTTTAGAGAGTACACCCATCCAAAAAGGCATGACATTTCAAGATTATCGCGGCCTTTCAAGAGGTGAAATGCGTTTATTGATAAATCGCGTCCTCAAGCATGAAATCGCGTCTATCCATTAAGGATTAACATACGTGGTGTTAAACTTTTCCACAAGTTCATTAACCAAATTCCGCATCTATTCAAACACGTCTATTCAAGTTCCGCATCTGTTTAAACATGTCTATTCAATTCCGCATCTATTCATTTAGTATTACTTTTCCGGCAGTTATATTGAAACGAGTTCTTTACTGAAACGTATTCTTTCAAGAACACGTCTTTTAATATTTGAGTCATCATAAACACGTCTTTTAATGAAAGCATATCTCTTTAAAATTTAACAAGTTCATTAACCAACCTGTTAAGAAGAACATACGAGTTCCTTTCATAGAATAACCAACACGTATTTTGACAAGGATACGCGCCCCTTAGAGTCACAGATTAATTAATTTTTAATCAATCTGGAAACAATCACCATCTTCAGACTGATACGTACCAAGAGCTTCGAGCTAACTTCTCAAAATACGTACCAAGCCAAATACGTATCAAGCTTCAAGATATACTTCTCCACATTTATTTGTTTTCTAACTTCAAACTGAAACATGTATATTTCTTTGATCTGATATTTATCTATAACTCTGATCTGTAGTTATATTACATCTGAAAAACACTGAGATGCATGCTTCAATCTGTAGAATGTTAATTTTTCTATGTAACACTCTTAACCACATACCAAGCTCGATTACATACCAAGCTCTTTGTTTGACATCAATGACAATTTTTCTAACAATCTCCCCCTTTGTCATTGATGGCAACATCTCCAAAGACATCTTTTGATCTTCTTCTTATTGCTCCCCCTGACTCCAATATCTCCCCCTTTGACATCAATGGCAAGGGGTCTTCTAACAATATTTCATTTTTTATCTATGAAGCTACAAGATATTGTGCGTAGCTCCCCCTGAATGTATGCTTCCATCAATTAATTTGATGGATGTGGAACAACTCCCAATTTGTCCCTTAAATACTCAAATGCATCCCTTGGAAGTGGTTTGGTAAATATATCAGCAGTTTGCTCTTTTGTAGCTATGTATTCTAAACACACTTGTCCTTCTCCTACTTGTTCTCTCAAAAAGTGATACTTAATAGGTATGTGCTTGGTTCTTGAGTGCATCACTGGATTCTTGGAGATATTGATTGCACTAGTATTATCACAATAGATAGTGCAGGGATGATCATACTCCACTTTGATGTCTTTTAAAGTTTGCCTCATCCATAAAAGTTGAGTGCAACATGCTGCTGCTGCAATATATTCAGCTTCAGCTGTAGATAGAGAGACTGATTCTTGTTTTTTGCTTATCCAAGAAACTAGATTTCCTCCAAGAAAAAAGGCTCCTCCACTTGTACTTTTTCTGTCATCCACATTGCCAGCCCAATCAGCATCTGTGAATGCTTCAAGAGTGAAATCATTGCTACTAGAGTACCATAGACCATATTCCATTGTGCCTTTCAAATACTTGAATATACGCTTTACTGCATTAACATGTGTCTCTTTTGGTGCTGCTTGAAATCTTGCCACAACTCCAACAGCTTGCATTATGTCTGGTCTTGTAGAAGTTAGATACAACAAACTTCCAATCATTGATCTATAAAGTGTTTGATTCACATCTTGGGATTCATCATCTTTACTTAGCTTGCAACCTGTAACCATAGGAGTACTAACAGGATTGCAATCTTCCATCCTAAACCTTTTTAACATTTCTTTCACATATTTGGTTTGGGAGATGAAAATACCTATGCTTAATTGTGAAATTTGCAGCCCAAGGAAGAAGGATAATTCTCCCAACATTGACATCTCAAACTCTTTTTGCATACATGATGAAAATTCTTTGCACATTCTATCCTTGTCTCCACCAAAAATGATGTCATCTACATAGACCACCACAATCAATAAGTGTCCATCCTCTTCTTTGATGTATAGATTGCTGTCTACATCTCCTCTTTTGAAACCTTGCTCTTTGAGATATTTGTCAAGTCTAGAATACCAAGCTCTAGGAGCTTGTTTAAGCCCATAGAGAGCTTTCTTTAACTTGCACACATAATCCATGTCTTCTGCTAGTAAGAAGCCTTCAGGTTGTTCAATATAAACTTCCTCTTCTAAATCTCCATTAAGAAAAGCAGATTTGACATCCATTTGATACACCTTAAACTTCTTGTGACTTGCATAGGATAAAAACATTCTAATTGCTTCAATCCTTGCAACTGGTGCGAAGGTTTCCTCAAAATCTACTCCTTCAACTTGTGCATAGCCCTTGCACACTAGCCTTGCTTTGTTCCTTGTGACATGACCATCTTCATTTAATTTGTTTCTAAACACCCATTTTGTGCCAATTACATTTTTATCTTTTGGTCTTGGAACAATTTCCCAAGTTTCATTTTTCTCTATTTGGTCCAATTCTTCATTCATTGCATCAATCCAACTTTTGTCTTTGATTGCTTCTTCAAAAGTTTTGGGCTCAACTTGAGATAGGAAAGCTGCATGACAATCTTCATTGTAATTCACCATTCTCCTTGTAGATCTACATCTATCTTGAAGGATCAAATCTTTAGGATGGTTCTTTTGAACAAACTTGGAAGGTGTCTTTGGTGTCTTCATGGGAGTCTTTTGTGAAGATTCTCCTTCTTTTGCCTCTTCCTCCTTTTCTTCCTCTTGGGAGTCCTCATCCTCTGTCTTCTCCATTCATAGTTTGAACATGGTGATCACTTTGTCCAACTTCTTTGAATTGCTTCCCTTCATCAATTCTTACATTAGCACTTTCAACAATTTTGTGAGTTCTTTTGTTGTAGCATCTATATGCCTTACTTCTTGATGAGTAGCCAAGAAAGATTCCCTCATCTTCTCTTGTGTCAAATTTGCTCAAGTCTTCTTCATCTCTTCTAATGTAGCAAGTGCTTCCAAAAATCTTGAAGTACTTGACAGTTGCTGGTCTACCTTTCCAAAGTTCATATGGTGTCTTCTCATTGTTCACTCTTATTTGTGCACGATTCAAGATGTAAACTGCTGTATGAATTGCTTCCTTCCAAAAGGAATTTGCTATCTTGGTTTCATTTAGCATTGCCCTTGCCATTTCTTGAACCGTCCTATTTCTCCTTTCTACAACCCCATTTTGTTGAGGGGTTCTAGCTGCAGAAAATTGCCTTTTAATTCCATGTTCTATGCAGATATTTTCAAATTCTTTTGATGTGAATTCTCCTCCTCGGTCTGATCTAAGGCATTTTATCTTGTAGTTTGCCTCATTTTCAACCAACTCCTTGAAAGCTTTGAATTTGTCAAAAGCTTCAGATTTTTCTTTCAAGAATGCAACCCAAGTCATCCTTGAGAAGTCATCAATCAGCAACATAAAGTATCTTTCTCCATTCATGCTTTTGGATTTTGTTGGCCCACAAAGATCTGTATGTATGAGTTCTAATGGTTTTGATGAAGTATGCTCCTTAGACTTAAAGCTTGACTTTGTTTGCTTTCCAAGTTGACACTCTCTACAAATGATATTAGAAGGTTTTGTTATCCTTGGCATATCTCTCACAGCATTTGATTTGCTAACTTTGACAATATTATCAAAGTTTAGATGGCCTAGCCTTTTGTGCCACAACCAACTCTCATCCTCTTGTACTAAATTGCAGCTTTCACAACTTATCTCTTTTAGGACATACAAATTTTGTTTCCTTTCAGCTTGAGCAACCAGCTTTCCATCTTTCTTAATATCACATGTATTAGAAAGAAATGTGATACTATGTCCTTGATCACAAAGTTGACTTACACTTAGAGATTTTCTTTTAGGCCCTTAACATACAAAACATTTTCTGTTTTTGTTCTTCCATTATCTAGACTAAGTGTTCCTTTTCCTTTTATTTGTTTTCTTGAATTATCACCAAATCTTACTGTTCCTTCATCAGTAGGTTCAAGAGAGATGAATTTGCTCTTGTCACCTGTCATGTGCTTTGAGCACCCACTATCAATGTACCATCTATCCTTCTTACTTTCAGCATGTAAGGCAGTTTGGATGAACATTGATTTCTCCTTTTTCCTCCATACTTTGATAGGTATTTCTTTCCTCTTAATAGATTTATCTACCTTCTTGTTTTGTTTTGGAGAGTTATTAAAAACTGACCTACAAGCTTGAGCTTTGTGCCCAAGATTTTTACATTTGTAGCATAGATCATTATAGTCTATTAAAGGTGTGAAAGGATTATTATCTCTCCTAAGGTAGCTAGAACTATTTTTCACTTTATTTTTACAATTTAAGGCTTTGTGCCCAAATTTGTTACATACAAAACAATAGCCATTAAATGCATAGAAGTGCCTACTATTCAATCTTCTTTTAGAATCAGCACTTATCCAATCTTCTTCTCCTTGGTTTGAGAGAGTCTTGAAATCTTCTTTGGAGTTAGTGACCTTCTTGGATTTTTCTTCAAAACTGCTTCCCATTTTGCTTTGAATAAAATCTTGAGCCTTCATTAGCTCAATCAGCTTGCTAGATTCTTCATCAATCTTTGAGTGTTGATCCTTTGCTTTCTCCAATTCCAACTTTAGCATTGCTATCTCTTGCTCCAGCTTGTCACATTTCATCTCCTTTGTATTGAGTTTGTTTTTCAATTCATCTTCATTTCTTTCAGCTTCCATGATTTGAGTTCTCAAATCCTCAATGGTTTTGCTTGAATTCTCCAAGTCATTTGTCATTTCTTTGATCTTTAACTTGTACTTGGCAGCCTTCTTCTTCAAGTCTTCATTTTTCTTGTAAGCATAGTGCAATTCTTCCTCAAGATCTACTTCCTCTCCTTCATCTTGATCTATTTCTTCTTCTTCTTCACATTCTTGTTCAACTTTTGTTCTTCACATTCAGCCATAAACAATATTTCATCTTCCTCATTGCTTGAGCTATCTTCACTTTGTTCTTCAGAGGAGCTGCTATCTTTCTTTGAATAAAAACTCTTTTTATGTTTTTGAAATTTCTTCTTTGAGTTGAAATTCTTCTTTCCCTTTTTCTTATTGCTGATTTCCTTTTCTTCTTCACTAGAACTGCTTTCATTTTGAGGACATTTTGAAGCATAATGTCCAACTTTTCCACAATTGAAGCATTTAAAAGGAAATTTTCCTTTGTATTTTCCTTTTCCTTTCTTAAGTTTTCCCATGAAGTAAGATTCAGCTTCATCACTTGATTTTTCATCCTTTTCTTCATGCTTGTTCTTGCCCTTTTTGGTTGCTTTGAATGAGACTTCCTTTTGTGGTGATTTACCTTCAATCCTCATCTCATAGGCTGCAAGAATACCATGTAATTCATCCTTCTTCAGCTGGTCTAGATTTGTTAGTTCTTCCAATGCTGCAACTTTGGCCTCAAATTTTGTAGAAAGAGATCTTAGAATTTTGTCAATAATGAATTCATCCTTGATTTCTTCACCAAGTCCCCTCATGATATTCACTAATTCATCAACACGAAGAAAATATGAAGCAATGTCTTCATCATCCTCCATTTTGAGAGTTTCCAACTTTCTTCTATGAGTTTGCAACTTTGCTTTCTTAACTTTTGCATCTCCTTCATAGATATTTTGAAGCTTGTCCCAAATCTCTTTTGCTGATTTGCACCTCATGACTTTTGTAAATTCAGAATCTGTTAGGCTGCAAAGAAGAGCATGCTTAGCTTTTGCATTGTCTTCACTTCTCTTCTTTCCTGCTTGATCCGTTGGAGGGGTAGCTGGAGGTGAATACCCATCTACAACAGATTGCCACACATCAAACCCAAGTGCATTCAAATATGCTTCCATCTTGATATTCCAGAATGCATAATTAGTCCCATCAAAGATGGGTGCTTTCACCATGTTGCTTTGATTTGCCATAAGTGCTCTTAAGGATCTCCTTCAAGCGATTAAGCTATAAAGAAGGACCTTGCTCTGATACCAATTGAAGAGCACAAAAGATTTACTGAGAGGGGGGGGTGAATCAGTAAATCAATCACAAACTTTTATTTCTTAAACTTTTCAATCTTTATTACAATCAACCTTTTGATATGAATCAATTTCCACAAGTTGACACAATTTTATTGAAGTATTTTCTTTTTCAAGTAGGCACCAACCTACAAATTTACAATGAGATGATTTAGTAGAATAACTTCCACAAGGAACACCTAGACCTCTCCAGAATTTAGTAGACACCTGCCTACAAGGAGCACCAACCCCTAATGCAAGGCACCAAACCTTGACTTGATGGAAGTGAGACTGCCCTCAATCTGATCTGCACAAGCCCAACTCTCCAATCTGCTCTATGTGATCCAAGATATCACCTTCAGCCCACACAAGGAGGTAGGAATCTGACTGAACTGCAAGTCTTCAATTTACACAACCACACTTCAACAATGATTTGGATATCAAATATATGCACTTCTCAAAAGTTGCATCTTTATATGAAAGAGTACGTCTATTTTTGTATCTTTTGAAAATCTGCCTCATAAACAAAATTTGTTTTATCTCTTGTTTAAGAACAGATTACTTTTATTGTATTTTCCTTGATCATTATTTTATCTTATTAAATTTGTCTTTGATAAAGACGTGCTTCTTTAGTTTGTGTCGATTTGAGTAAAAGACGTCTTTTTCAGATGAAGCCGTGCCTTTCATTAACTTGTGTTTCTTCAGATAAAGTCGCGTCTTTTTATTATCGCCTGTTCAGATTTTAAAAAAAGAGACGTGCCTTTCTATTAGTGTATTCGTGTCTTCTATTAGCGAATTCTCGTGCCTCTTCAGATTTAAAAAAGACGTGGCTTTCTTTTAGCGTATTTGTGTCTTCTATTAGCGGATTTGATTTCTTTAATACGATATGTTATTTATCGCATATTTCCTTAACAAAACACGGGATTATCGTTTATGTCTTTGTAGAATATGTGATGCGTCTCACAGTCAGAGATTCATCTGCAACCTTTATCCACCTGTCTTAAACTGCAACCTTTATCCGCCTGGCATTTATGAAGTCCATATCACTGTCTTAATACACCTATAACACTGTATTTCTTCAACACAGATTTATTTGCAAAATATCTGAACTTTAACTTCGATCTGTGTGCAATTTAACACTGATTTTAATATAATCTTTCATTGATTTAATAACTCGTATTTCTTTGATTCTCAATTCTTCATCTGTTAACAAATCGTTCTTTATTTGAAACAACCATTCTTCAGATTTAGTCAATCGATTAGTTCCATGCTTTCCAGTTCGTCCTTTGCAGTTCGGTTTTATTTATATATGAACAAGTTCCAGATTTAACATCTTTTATCGAACTTGATATATATTAAAGAGATCTTCAAGTTTGAAAGCTACAAAGTCTAAGAGAATCGAATTCCTTTAGTGATATAGCAATCTCTCTTTTTTAATTCAATCTTTATCATTCT